>SJXQ01009818.1:33417-110449 GCA_006408695.1 Aepyceros melampus | reverse complement strand
TTTTTCACAGAGCTAGAACAAATAATTTCACAATTTGTATGGAAACACAAAAAACCTCGAATAGCCAAAGCCATCTTGAGAAAGAAGAATGGAACTGGAGGAATCCACCTGCCTGACTTCAGGCTTTACTACAAAGCCACAGTCATCAAGACAGTATGGTACTGGCACAAAGACAGAAATATAGATCAATGGAACAAAATAGAAAGCCCAGAGATAAATCCACACACCTATGGACAGCTTATCTTCGACAAAGGAGGCAAGAATATACAGTGGATTAAAGACAATCTCTTTAACAAGTGGTGCTGGGAAAACTGGTCAACCACTTCTAAAAGAATGAAACTAGATCACTTTCTAACACCATACACAAAAATAAACTCAAAATGGATTAAAGATCTAAACGTAAGATAAGAAAGTATAAAACTCTTAGAAGAGAACATAGGCAAAACATTCTCTGACATGAATGTTGAGTCTTAAGCCAACTTTTTCACTCTCCTCTTTCACCTTCATCAAGAGGCTCTTTAGTTCTTCTTCCCTTTCTGCCATAAGGGTAGTGTCATCTGCATATGTGAGGTTATTCATATTTCTCCTAGCAATCTTGATTTCAGCTTGTGTTTCATCCAGCCTGGCATTTTGCATGATTTACTCAGCATATAGAGATCCCCTAGTAGCTCAGCTGGTAAAGAATCCTCCTGCAATGAAGGAGAACTGGGTTCGATCCCTGGGTTGGGAAGTTCTCCCGGAGAAGAGAATGGTTACCCACTCCTGTATTCTGGCCTGGAGAATCCCACAGACAGAGGAGCCTGGCGTGCTGCAATTCATGGGGTCGCAAAGAGTCAGACACGACGGAGCAACTGAACTCAACTGAACTGATGTCATTAAAAATTAGTAGGTATTTTGAATTCACATTTTCTATCAAATTAAATATACCCATTCACTATGAGAAGAGTGAATCCAAGATGAGTTATAATTTTATTAATTTTGAAAAACTTAGGACTAGAAACAGCCATAACATGAACTGCAACTTAGAAAGGTGTCTTTTTGAGAAAATAGCACATCCTTAGTATTAATGGAATTGATTATGTAGTAGTGAAAACTGGAAGAAAATAATGAGATTAATAAATTAAAAAGTCATTATTTTTTTTGCTTTCCTTATTTTCTGTCTCATAAGCTGTGTACTTTCTCCTTTTCAAAAGGATCCTGCCCATCTACCAATCTTTCTCCCTGTTCCCTGATAAACTGTACCCAGGTTATACACTTTCTTTTGAAATTTCAATATTTGTAGGTAGTTAAAATAGGAAACAGGAGTCTAGAATGATGGTGGATAAAAGAAAAGGAAGGGAAAAGCCCATGAAAATGAACAAAGGAAGGTCCAAGGACCTGAGTGAGGACTTCAGGTAGAACAAACAGCACTCCTGGCTAGCCTAATTTACATAGGACAGGCCCAGGGGGAGGAAAAAACATATAAAAAGAGGAGCCAAAAGGTCGGGGCTCTCTCTCATTTCTTTGCGTCTTTTGGGTCGACATGCCTTCATGCATTGTGGATGTATTTTCCGTTTATTTTCTAAATGAAAAAACTGAGCTGTAACATGGAGATGTAACACCGATCTGTCCCCCAGTGCTATAACACGGTCTATCCGAGAGTTGAGAGCTATAACATGGTCTATCCGAGAGCTGTGATACTCCGAGGGCTTTAATGTCTGTTGCTTCAAATTTTTGTTGTGATGAGACAGAACTGAGGAGATTACACTCCCCTGACAATATGATGTTTAATCTTAGAGTAAAAAGTTGTTTCAGTTCAGTTCAGTTCAGTCGTGCAGTCGTGTCCGACTCTTTGCGACCCCATGAATCGCAGTACGCCAGGCCTCCCTGTCCATCACCAACTCCCAGAGTTCACTCAGACTCACGTCCATTGAGTCTGTGATGCCATCCAGCCATCTCATCCTCGGTTGTCCCCTTCTCCTCCTGCCCCCAATCCCTCCCAGCATCAGGGTCTTTTCCAATGAGTCAACTCTTCACATAAGGTGCCCAAAGTACTGGAGAAAGTTGTTTAGGTCACATCAAAACTTAGAAGATGTTCCCTAAATGAAGAATCTTACAAATTATTTGTTTCAATTTTCTTAAAAAAATTAATAATGAAAAACCAACTGTCTCCTTGTGTCAAAATGCACTCATTCAGGTAGGCAGTTCACACATTGGTTTTCACTGGTGCTGTTCTGACACTGAAGTCTCAAAGGTTACCAATAGCCTCTTATTTCATTAATACAAAGATATCTTCCAGTTTTTCTCCATGTTAGTATCACTTGTATTTTGTACTTCATATCACTTTACATTACTGATTCTTTCTTCCTTCTTGAAAATTCTTTGTACAGACTTCTATACTAGAGAAGTATAATATCTAGAAAATAAATAAATTAATTGACTTTGCACACATGCATCACAATTGTCACGGACCATATCTTAGTTCTCTAGTTCATTTAAATTTTATCTTTTGAACAGTTGTTGTAAAGCTAGTCTTTCTTGAGAAAGAAAGGATTTTTATAAATTACTTTGTCATAATGGCAGACCATAAAAATTTTATTTAATTTTCTACCTTTTAATTTGCTGCCCAAGTTTAGGCACATGAGATTGTCATTTGTTTTGTTCCTTGACACACAAAAGATTGCAACAAGATCCACACACCTTCCACTTAAATTATAATAATTATTTAATCATTTGAATCTATTCTTTAGTATTTAATAGTAAACAGCAAGGTAAATAACCTAAATATATTGAATGATCAGATGAAAGTTACCTGTATTTACTGGAACTTATAAATATTATCATAAATTGTAACCTGTTTTGTGAGAATCTGAAATGTCAACACCATTGACAAAGCCAACTCAACATTCCCCCCAGTGTGACTAAACATTAGACATGCTTTGTCCTGACTCTAGGCCCCAGTCTTCCTTTTCCTCTGAGAGCATTTACCTTTAGAAAACTTTCAGTGTTAGAGCAACTTTTCTGCTCCTTTGATATGCAAATTTTATAAGCCAGAAATGGCTTTTTCAAGGAGCTAGGAGCCATCCATTGCTAACCTCAGAGACACTATAGATTCACTTACACAGCACCATAATAAAGCAAATCTTGAAAAATGGACTCACAAATTTTTCAGTTTTCCAGTGCATGTGAAAGTTATGTACATTATGCTATATTCTAGTAAGTGTGCAATTCAGCATTATGTCTAAGAAAGCAAAGTACATACCTTAATTAAAGAATACTTTATTGCTAAAAAAAAATAATCATCACCATAGGAGCAGCCATCACAGTCAACAAAAGAGTCTGAAATGCAGTACTTGGATGCAATCTCAAAAACGACAGAATGATCTCGGTTCGTCTCCAAGGCAAACCATTCAATATCATGAGCTCTTGTGATTCATCCTGCAAATATATATATATATATAAAGCACCACTAATCGGATAACCATTAGGAATGTACTTAGTGAACAAAACAAATGTGGTTGTGGCCTTCACAGAATTTTCAGTACAAAAAGAAAAAAAAGGCAAATACACAAGTAAACAAAATATATTCCCAAATAACTGACTATTTTTTGGTTTTGATTTTAACTGAGGAGCTATTGCATTTCTTTGAGTTTTTTGCCTCCCTTCCCTCTACCCTTCCCAAGAGAGTTTCTGAACTGACAGCCAGGGAGGATTCCCCCAAAAGACACTATGCTCCCCACTTTGCAGCTCTCAGTTGGAAATGACAAAGAAAAGCAAAAGTGTCTTCAAGTCCTATTTGGAAGCTATGTTAATACTACCCCATCCTACCTGCCAGTCTTGTTTTCTATTCCATTTTTTCCCCCTCTGTTGTTTTGAATAGCAAATAACATGTACAACAGGAAAAAAAAGATGGAGGAAAGATGTTTCTGAGGCGGAGAGACAAGGGAGAAAGAGAAAGATAATTGAATCAGAATATATATGGGGTTGTTGTTTCCCGACTGAGCAGCAAGGGAAGCCCTCAGTCACTTAGTCATGTCCAAACTCTCTCGCAGCTCTATAAACTGTAGCCCACAGGACTGCTCTGTCCACAGGATTTCCCAGGCAAGAACACTGGAGTGGGTTCCCATTTCCTTCTCCAGGGGCATCTTCCCAACCCAGGGATTGAACCTTTGTCTCCTGCATTGGCAGGCAGATTCTTTTCAATGGAGCCACCAGGGAAGCCTAGTATACGGGGTAGATTTTGTTATTTTAAAGTTGAATTTTAATTACCTTAGCATAATATACCTCATTCTTCCATTACAGGCAATCAAGTCAAACTACAATGTCTCTACAGACATACTAGTGAAAAAGGTTACTGTTTTTAAGACAATTAATATTTCAGCAGAAAAACAAAGAAGCAATGTAAATATGTATGAAAAAACCAGCAATAGGCTTTTGACTATCTTGGGTCTCCAGTGTTCTTTCTATACTACATATATTACAGAAAGAAAAGGAGCATTCTCTCACACTAGTCATTTATTATTTATTTTATGCTTTAATTATTTGTGGAAATTCCTGACAGCTTTTTATTCAGCTGCTTCTACTGACAGTCAAGTTTGTACATTAAGGAGAAGGAGGACGAATACCAGCTTGAAAGGAGATCGAGCTGGACACTTAGTGGCTATGGACCACGTAGCTGAAAATTTGGAAATAATTTGATTTATGGCAAATGGTAAAGAAAAAAGGAAAAAATGATCCTACGACACAGTTTTTATATTACAGAAAGAAAAGGAGCATTCTCTCACACTAGTCATTTATTATTTATTTTATGCTTTAATTATTTGTGGAAATTCCTGACAGCTTTTTATTCAGCTGCTTCTACTGACAGTCAAGTTTGTACATTAAGGAGAAGGAGGACGAATACCAGCTTGAAAGGAGAAGATCGAGCTGGACACTTAGTGGCTATGGACCACGTAGCTGAAAATTTGGAAATAATTTGATTTATGGCAAATGGTAAAGAAAAAAGGAAAAAATGATCCTACGACACAGTTTGACTTCTTTCCTAGGAGGTGTTTTGAGAGTGTTATTGCTACAAGGAAAGGTAGCTTAAAGTCACGGATCTGGACGTTTTCCTTCACTCTGCTCCACCTGTCATATCGTGGCCCTCTATTACTACAGGAGACCTTGTAACCCGCTGGAGAGAGATAGCACTTGGTTTTGGAGCAAGGACACGATGGTGTGATAATAACGATTCAGGAAATTAATCTGGTAGTGTGAGGCTTTATCGGAGTCCATTCATTCACAAATACAAACAGTGCTATGCACTATTTTTTAAGTATTAGGTTGAGAGACTATGTAAGCAATCTGGATGAATGAATATTTGAACCAGAATAGTGGCTCTCGTGTGCTCACCTGGTGGCTCAGCAGTAAAGAATCTACCTGCTATGCAGGAGACCCCGGAGACGCAGGTTCGATCCCCTGGTAGAGAAGATCCTCTGGAGGAGGGCACGTCAACCCATTCCAGTATTCTTGCCTGGAGAATCCTATGGACAGAGGACCTTGGTGGGCTACAGTCCATAGGGTCACAAAGAGGGGACATGGCTGAAGCGACTTAGCACACATGCACAGTGGCTCGAATATACCTTCTTTGGTTTGCTTTGCGTTTGGTTTAGTTGCTAAGTTGTGTCTGACTCTTGTGTTCCCGTGGGCTGCAGCCTGCTAGGCTCCTTTGCCCCTGGGATTCCCCACGCAAGAATGATGGAATAGGTTGCTATTTCCTTCTCCAAGGTCTTCCCAACCCAGGGATCGAACCCAGGTCTCCTGCTCTACAGGCATCTCTCGTACTGCAGGTGGATTCTTTACCGACTGAGCCATCAGGGAAGATGAGTACCTTCCTAATTCCTACAAATTTGTTTATTTCAATCAGAAAGTGTTTCTGTGTCTTCGGATACTGGCTTTTGTTTTTGGTTTATTGGGGTTGTTGACATCTTTGTTGTTGTTTCTCTGTTTTCATTTTTTTTTTTTTTTCAGGCATGATCAGTTAGGTTTACTCACCCATGCATAAAGACCGATTCTTGTATTCTAAAGATCAATAGAACTCATTGACCATCCAAGAACTGTTTTGAAGACTTCAGCCAAGTTTTATTCTCTTATTGTTATTTATGACACCCAAATACAACAGTTGCCATTTCTGGAGACGTATTCAGTTACAGACTATTCTTGCTACTTTAAACCCAACATAGCTATTCCTTATAACCAAACAGAAGGGAGGTTATAATTATTATTATTCCTATTTACAGATTGAAAACCTGAGATTCAGTGAGGTTAATAATAGCTCTATAACTAGTTAACAGTGGAGCCAGGTCTTAAATTGTCCGTCTCGAAAGCCTATGTTCTTCAGAATTTTACTTATTCCTTTCACAAAAATTTGACCTTAAAGAGTACCACAATGATAATTACAATGCCTCTAAATTTTTATCAAAATGGGAAACTGCTCTTGATTTTCCCTTCTTTTGTAGCAGCACCTCAGAGGATTTATTCCAGCAGCTTCTGACAATACAGTGAGCACATGAGACAGGCATTATCTGTTCCCCGCGCACTCGCACCAGGAGCTCACGTTTCCTCATTGCCTTGCACATCACACTCTTTTTCTTTGAAGGGAATCCCATTTTCCCACCTGCATCCATCATTCATCTGTCATTCCATTCAACTGGTGAGGTTTTTAACTGGAAGGTTTTTTTTTTTTTTTTAATCTTTCTTGGCTAACTTTGTCTCTTGAGGTCTTTGCTCTGAATGCAGTTTTAAAGCTCAGCTCATTTTCTTGTCCCCAGTCCATCGTCTTGGGAGTAGCAATTAACACAGGTGCATGATTTTGCTTTTAACATATTAAAAGATAAAGCCAACCTGCGTGGGTTGGTCTGAGCTTCCTTTTGATTTTATAGGAGTTACACTGCAGTATCCTTTTGCACAACCTGAGCGAAATAATTTAGGTCTGATTTAAGGAGGGAGCTTCAAGGTGCTGCTGCTTAAGATTTGAAGAGTGACCCATACAGCAAGAGCATGACCTCTTCTCAAACACCCCTTGGAGCGGCAGATGTACTCTGCTGAAATCTCACCTCCCTCTTCTGATGTAGGTGATGAAAGTGCTTCTGAAGAGGAACAAGACCTGTGTTATCACAAAGCATAGCATTTCCCCATTGTATTTGAATTCAGTACATTTCTTTTTCAGTTTTGCTAAGATTACACCAAAATGTAATTACCTTAACACTATTCACCTGGGAACCCTGAACGCTAAGACAGCTGCCCTGCAAGAGGGAAGCTTCCAAATGATAGAGATGCTTTTCCCCTGAATCTAGAATTCTGCCTGGTTTCATCAGTTATAATCAACCCAGGCAGCATCGGAAAGCAATGTGCATTTTCATTCTGCTCTAGAACCCCATATTTGCTCCATGTGGGGTATATGGGTACTTATTTTATAGTTTAGGGTTTTGTGGACTTAATGTTCTCCTTTCCACTTTTTTCCTATTTAGTCTTCCCAGAGGCCTTGTGAATACTCATGTATTTTCTGCAAATAAAATTCAGTTTAGGGCCAGCTTTATTTTAAAATATTAGTTGAACCAAGTAACATAAGTTTGGGCCTGAAGGAGAACTTAAATTTGGATTAATACCCCCAGGCTTGTGCCCCAGGCTTCAAGTACTTTTGAAAGCAGGATAAAATTTCAGGTCAGGCACACAAGGAAAGCAATGCTTTTCCTTTTTTGAGATCTTTTAGTTAAGAAGTAAAATTAGAGTAGCTATGATTCTAATTTTTTTAACCCTGACCTTGTCATCTAAATAACCATTATCTACACACAGGAAAGTTGTGTGTTTTAGGAAAAAAAAAATCAGTACTTTGTATAGCTTTTTCTTCATTCTTTTAATTGAGGTACAGGTGATTTACAATATTATATTGGTCTCAGGTGTACAACATAGTGATTCAAAACTTTTATAGATTATATGCCATTTATAGTAAAAATACTGGCTGTAGTCCCTGTGCTGTGTAATATATCCTTGTAGCTTATTGATTTTATACATAGTAGCTTGTATTTCGGAGAAGGCAATGGCACCCCACTCCAGTACTCTTGCCTGGAAAATCCCATAGACGGAGGAGCCTGGTAGGCTGCAGTCAATGGGGTTGCTAAGATTGGACACGACTGAGCGACTTCCCTTTCACTTTTCACTTTCATGCATTGGAGAAGGAAATGGCAACCCACTCCAGTGTTCTTGCCTGGAGAATCCCAGGGACGGGGGAGCCTGGTGGGCTGCCGTCTATGGAGTTGCACAGAGTCGGACATGACTGAAGCGACTTAGCAGCAGCAGCTTGTATTTATTAGTTCCCTTCACCTATCTTCTCCTCCCCTATTTCCTCTCCCCATTTGTACCCACTAGCTTCTTTTCTGTATCTATGAGTCTGTTTCTTTCTGCGATGTTTCTTAGCTTGTTTTGTCTTGTAGATTCCATACATAAGTAATATACAGTATGTGCCTTTTTCAGTGTGACTTATTTCACTAAGTATAATACCCTCCAAGTTCGCCCATGTCATTGCAAATGGCAGAATTCCACTCCTTTTTACAACTGAGTAGTATTCCATTGTGTGTATGTGTGTGTGTGTGTGTGTGTGTGTGTGATTTCCATGTGTCACTAGTAAAGAACCCATCTGCCAATGTATGAGACATAAGAGACGTGGGTTCAATCTCTGGGTCGAGGAGATCCCCCACAGAAAGGCATGGAAACCCACTCTGATATTCTTGCCTGGAGAACCTCATGGACAGAGGAGCCTGGTGGGCTCCAGTCCATAGGGTCACAAAGAGTCAGACACAACTGAAGTGACTTAGCATATATGTATGCATATATGCGTGCACACACACACACACACACATATGTATATCACATCTTCATTCATCTGTTGATGGACACTTCCGTTGTTTCCATAAAGATAATGCTGACATGAACATAAGGATGTCTATATCTTTTTGAGTTAGTGTTTTCATTTGCTTCAGATATACATCCAGAAGTGGAATTGTTGGATCACACAGTAATTCTATTTTTAGTTTTTTGAGGACCCCCCCATAATGTTTTCACAATGGGTGCACCATTTTACATTTCCACCAACAATGTACAAGAGTTCCCTTATATGCCTTGCTCTTTAAAAAGCAAAATATTTTTACTTGAAGTTGGCAAGGGGGACAGTGAGAATAAAGAATGATGAAAAAAAGAAAATAAAATAGGAATGACAATAAAAATTTTATATATTATTAACAAATTTTAGAGATTGATGCATGTAATGCAAATAGCACAGTACCAGTCATATAAGTTCTAGACAGAAAAAGAAAGAAGAGAACTGAGGTACTTGCCATCATCTTCATCTTAATTATAATTGTATATCCAGTTATGATGTAGTATATTACTTAAAATACAGTATATCTTACTTCATTTGAAACTAGTAACATCTCTGAGTACAAAGCTAGGACATCAAGTGGTAGCATTTGTATTACAGTTACTGTTGGCTGAGATCAACAAAATCCTTATTGGGTCAAGCTCACACTAGGTGCTGAAAATGCAGTGATGAGAGGGAAAATGCCCCACTCTGGGTTGAGAAGACAGTTTGAAATATATATACCTCAAATATCACTGAAACTGTAGCAAAGAATTTGTTTTCTAGAAACAAATACAAGCCATTAAAATATAGAGCCCTAGAGAGACAATATGAGCAATAAATTGTTGGAGTCATAAAGAATGCAGCCCAGTAGTAAATGACCCAGAAGACAAGAGAAAGTCAAGTACCAGACTGATGGTAGAGAGCCTGAGATCAACCACGGACGTTCCAGATGAGGCCTGAACACGTATATTCATAGACTGAGCTGAGGAGAGGAAGAATATGTCAGTTTTCTACGGAGGAAAGAAGTGTTCTGCCCCTGGGACATAGATGGGGAGTTCTCACACGGTAGTTCCCAAAACAATCTGAGATCTCCCTGAGCTTTAATGTGCTGAAGGAGTCCCCATGGATCTAGCTCCCTGACCAGTCCTAGAAATGAGGAGGGAGGCAGTCAGAAAGACCAAACCCTCTCTCTCCTGAGGAAGGTTGCTGAGAGCTTCAGGGATGGGGTTAACTCATCTCTACTCCCACTCTCACCCCACCAGCAGCCCTGCCCGGAGACTAGAAGTTTATTCTCTGGAGAAAGTAAAGGTCTTTGGCAAAGCGCAACAGACGGACGCCGCACCAGAAAGAGAGAAATTAAGTGGCCACATGTGTGTTGATGCAAAGTGAAGAAGCCCCAGCCCTCTTCCTCCAGTTGACCCCCAGAGATTATACAGTTAGGCTTACTAATTTTTTAATAAGCCTAAAAAAAAAAAGCAAATTTTTAGTGGTTCTAATCAACTCCCTTCACACCTCACAAAGGGGCCTGAAGATATTGACACGAGGAATTCCCCCAGAAATGTCTCACCCAGATTCTCTGGCAACAAAACTCATAGTCAGACAGCCCTGCTCACGCCCTCAGAGTTTCCAAACAGCTTGTCAATGCTCCAGTCTTAATCATAAGTAGGCAATCAAGAATAACAAGACATTTAAGAGAAACTTCTGATATGGAATCTAGCACTAAAGTGAAACAGAACAAAAGAAACTCGAAGAAAACAGAAACTAGGCAGTGAGAAAAAAATCAACAATAATGACAATAGCTGTTTTACTATCCTTTGAGGCATAAGATTTTATCCATGAAATGACATCAGATTTTATCCATGAAATAGAAATTGATGCTATAGAAAGAACTTTTAGAATTTAGCAATACCATAGCAAAAACAAAAACTCAATAAAGAGCTGAAAGAAGATGTTAGTGTAATTGTCACAAATAGGTTAAAAGCCAAAGAGATGGAAAACATATGAATATTATTCTAAGAGGTCTAACATTCAAAGAATAAATTCTCAGAATGAAAGTACAAATAAAATTTGGAAGCATTATTAAAAAATGTAAGAAAATTTCCCACAACTGTAAACCATATGTATTCAGATTGAAAAGGCCTATGGAAAGCCCAACAAAATACATGAAAATTATCCCATATCAGGGTTAATTATTTTGAAATTTCAGAAACCTAGGAACAAAGTTCTACAAGCTTATGAAAACAAAACAGGGTCTACCACACTCCTTTTCTCTCCAACCACACTGAAGAGAGTGGCTAAGAGTTCTATACTTCTGTGCTCCCCCACCAAGCATGCACTGAGAATGTAGAAGAGAGTGATAACTACAGACTGCTTGATGGAAATCTCACATCGTCCTTAGCAAGCTCATGGAAACTTCACAGTTGAGGGATGCTAGAGACCCTCTTTATCCAGATGAAAATGAGGTGACCCTGAAGTTACATGGCTTGTCCAGGGCACAGGGCTAGGCATCTGAAAATAGAGATCCTTAGGTTCAAATCCTACTGAATTCTCTCCATCATCTTTAAAAAGGTCATTTCAGCTCTTGAGATTGTATTTCTCCATCTACACTATTCATGCCAAGAGGCAGAACTAAGACTTCTCTTTTTTGAACTAAGAAGCTCACTGAATACTGTGCTGTCTGTTATCAGACCACCCCAAGAAGACTTGTTCCTCACTGGTGATGCAGGAAACACCCCTTCTGTACTTAAGAATGCCATCACAGGCTTCTGGTTCAAGATGGCAAAGTAAAAGGATGTGTGCTCACCTCCTCCTGCAAGAGCAGCAAAATTGCAACTAGCTGTTGAGCAACCATCGACAGGAGGATGCTGGAACTCACCAAAAAAAGATACTCCACAACCCAAGACAAAGAAGAAGTCATAGTGAGATGGTAGGAAGGGCACAATCAAGATAAAATCAAATCCCATACCCGTTGGGTGCATGACCCACAGACTGGAGAATAATACTAGCAAAGAAGCTCTCACCCTGTTGGGAAGGTTCGGAACCCCATGTCAGGCCTTCCAGCCTGGGGACCTGACAAAGAGACTGAGAATCCTCAGGGAATAAGGAATCTGACATTCAAGACCAGTGGGATTTGATTATAGGAATTCCATGTACTCTGAGGGGAACAGAGACTCCAGTCTTGGAGGGCACAAACAAAATTTTGTATGCAACGACCCCACAGGAGGTTGAACAAAAGCTACCTACTAGTGTTGGAGGGTCTCCTAGGAAGGCACGGGTTAGCAGGGGCTCACCACAGGGACAGGGGCACTGGAGGTCCCCATTGCATAAATCCTCTTGGAGTTCACCATTGACTCATCATATTAGACCCCAGGGAACAAAAAGCTACCAGGGAGGGGGCGCAATCCCACCATCAGCAGATCATTGGATTAAAGCTTTACTGAACAAGACCTTGCCCACCAGAGCAAGACCCAGTTTTTCCCATTGCCAGTCCCTCACGTTAGGAAGCTTACACAAACCTCATAGCCTCTGCCATCAGAAGGCAGACAGAAGAAGCAGTCTTATAGGCTAAAACAAAAACCATATTACAGAAAGTTAATCAGCATGAAAAAGCAGAAAGTTATGTTCCAGATGAACGGACAAGATAAAACCCCAGAATAACAATGAAAAAAAGTGGAGATAGGCAATCTTCCAGAAAAAGAATTCAAAATAATGACAGTGAAGATGATTCAGGATCTTGATTTTAAAAATGGAGGAAAAGATTGAGAAGATGCAAGAAATGTTTAACAAAGACCTACAAGAACTAAGAACAAACAGATATATAATACACTAGAAGGAATCCATAGCAGAATAATAGAGGCAGAAGCATGAATAAATGACCTGGAGAACAGAATGGTGGAAATCACTGCCGTAGAACAGAATATAGAAAAAAGAATGAAAAGAAGTGAAGATTGCCTAAGAGACCCCTGGGATGACACTAAACACACTAACATTCACATTATAGGGGTCTCAGAAGGAAAAGAGAGGGAGAAAGTAGCTGAGAACATATTTCAAGAGATAATAGCTGAAAACTTCCCCAACATGGGAAAGGAAATAGTCAACCAAGTCCGGGAAGCACAGAGTCCCAGGCAGGACAAACCCAAGGAGGAACACTCCGAGGCAGAGTAATCAAACTGACACAAATTAAAGAGAGAGATAAAATATTAAAAGCACCAAGGGAAAAACAACAAATAACAGACAAGGGAACTCCCTTCAGGCTATGAGCTGATTTCTCAGTGGAAGTTCTACAAGCCAGAAGGAAATGGCATGATATATTTAAAGTGATGAAAGGGAAGAACCTACCCCAAAAATACTCTACCCAGAAAGACTCTCCTTCATATTGATGGAGAAATCAAAAGTTTTGCAGACAAGCAAAGGTTAAGAGAATTCAGCACCACCAAACCAGCTTTACAAGAAATGCTAAAGGAACTTCTCTAGGAAGGAAACAAGAGGAGAGGAAAGCCTCAGCTACAGAAAATAAACCCAAACAATTAAGAAAAATGGTAATAGGATCATACATATCAATAATTGCTTTAAATGTAAATGGATTAAATGCACCAACCAAAAGACACAGACTGGCTGAGCAGATGGAAATATGTGCATGCATGCACTTCCGTGTACCACATCACTCTGCTTGACTGCCCCCTCCCCCACCCCGCAAGTTGTATGTAATTATTTTGACTTACATTTGTAGTTATCTTTCAGTTTTGTCTGGCTATTGAGCTTCCCTGGTGGCTCAGAGGTTAAAGCGTCTGCCTCCAATGCGGGAGACCCGGGTTCGATCCCTGGTTCGGGAAGATCCCCTGGAGAAGGAAATGGCAATCCACTCCAGTATTCTTGCCTGGAGAATCCCATGGACGGAGAAGCCTAGTAGGTTATAGTCCATGGGGTCCCAAAGAGTTGGACACGACTGAACGACTTCACCTCCTCCATTGATTAGGAAAACTGATAAACATCTTTTACTCTTCTAATTATGTAACTATTACTCATTTAATACCATTGTATCATGATTGGTCAATAGAAAAATGATAATGCTCTATAGTACCAAAACCAGGATCTAATAGAAAAACCTGGAATCACAAAATCCAGACGCATATCAGAATTATCTCGAATTTTTTTGAAAACTACAAATGCTCAGGTATTGCTTTTTTTATCCAGAGCTCCAGATATGTCTCTAATGAGCAGCCATGTTTAAAAACAACTGGACTATATGACGATCTTTTATTTTCTCTAGTTTGTTTCACTTTTTCTATTTCACATTCAGTGCTCCCATTTCATTTAGTTTATGTTCTCCAATTTGTCCATTTCTTCTTTTTTTTATTTTGATGTTCTTTCTCCAGCTTTTATCAAGTATAGTAGAAAGCGTTTGTATACACATAAATAAATACGTATAATATATATATTTTAGAAAATGTATGAGCTTTTGCCTAACAAAAAGATATGACAATTTGATTCCACTTGTTTGACTTAGTATGAATACAATGCTAGATTTCTAATTTAAAAATAGATATGCTACAAGCAACAAAAGTGAAAGAAAGTGAAAGTGAAGTCACTCAGTCATGTCGGACTCTTTGCGACCTCGTGAACTGTAGCCTACGAGGCTCCTCCGTCCATGGGATTTTCCAAGCAAGAATACTGGAATGGGTTGCCATTTCCTTCTCCAGGGGATCTTCCCGACCCAGGGATCGAACCTAGGTTTCCTGCACTGCAGGCACACGCTTTACCCTCTGAGCCACGAGGGAAGCATGAGCAGCAAAGGTTAACTGTATAACATAGGGAACTATAGTCAATATTTTGTAAACACCTACAATGCAAAGTAATTTCAAAAACAATCTATGTGTATTTGAACAACTGAATCACCTTGCTGTGCGCCTGAAACATTGTAAGTGAACTATACTTCAATAAAATATATGTATTTTAAAAATGCAGGGGACATATAAAGGAACAGTGATCTTAATATCACAGTGGAAGCAACGGAGCAATGCTTTCAAAAGTCTGGAATAAAATTATTCTTAACATAGAATTCTATGCCCAGCCAAGTGTTCCATCAATTGCCAGGGGTAAAACAAGGATATTTTTAAATATTCAAGATGCAAAGCACACGAGCAAAGAATAAAACCAGAAAGCAAAAAGAAATGTGCCTACCTTAGTAAGAGAGTGGAAAATGTCTGTCAGCAAAATATAGGAAAAAAAAAAACCAATAACTCAGAAAACAGACAGAGAAAGGAATCCAAAACGAGACAAAAAGGAAAGGGAGATGCAGTGAAGGGAAAAGCCCCACAAAAGCACTTATTCAGACTGAAGTGGTGCGATTCAGGAGACAGGCTTTGGGCAGCTGTCATCACATCCTCTGTCATTTTCAGTATGACTGAACTACTGAACGAGCAGTCTCTGAAACAGCAGAGTAAAACCAAGAAAGAAGAAGGCCTAAAATCCATGAAGTGGTTAAACAAATTCAAAAGAAAGGTAAAGGGAATTCCAAGTATGAAAGAAAAAAAAAAAAAAAAAAAAAACCTTAAGATATTACCTGGAAACCTCAGATGAAAGAATTTCTCAAGAGATTTCTCTAAGAAAAAACTATGCCACTATTCATGCTCTAATGTGAAAATGATGCTCAGAGGTTAATGAAAAGTAAGAGAAGAATAAGTGTGTAGCCATGAATCGGGTACAATAATATATGCAGCTCAGTTCAGTTCAGTCGCTCAGCTGAACTGAGTGCAGTTCAGTTCACTCAGTCACGTCCAACTCTTTGTGACCCCATGGACTGCAGCACGCCAGGCCTCCCTGTCCATCACCAACTCCCAGAGTTTACTCAAACTCACGTCCATTGAGTCAGTGATGCCATCCAACCATCTCATCTTCTATCATCCCCTTCTCCCCCCACCTTCAATCTTTCCCAACATCAGGGTTTTTTCAAATGAGTCAGTTCTTTGCATCAATTAATGCATTAAAAACTAGGGTGAGAAAAAGAATAAGTGCAAATAAAAAAAATAGAAATGAACTTAAATCATATGACCAGCATTCATTTATAAATAGCCTTTCAGTTCAGTTCAGTCGCTCAGTCATGTCCGACTCTTTGCAACCCCATGAATCGCAGCACGCCAGGCCTCCCTGTCCATGACCAACTCCCGGAGTTCACTCAGACTCACGTCCATATAGTCAGTGATGCCATCCAGCCATCTCATCCTCTCTCATCCCCTTCTCCTCCTGCCCTCAATCCCTCCCAGCATCAGAGTCTTTTCCAATGAGTCAACTCTTCGCATGAGGTGGCCAAAGTACTGGAGTTTCAGCTTTAGCATCATTCCTTCCAAAGAAATCCCAGGGCTGATCTCCTTCAGAATGGACTGGTTGGATCTCCTTGCAGTCCAAGGGACTCTCAAGAGCCCCTCCAACACCACAGCCTTTACATAGGCATAATAATGAATAATAAAAAATTGAATAATATTTATTCAAAACTACAACTACTTATAATGGAAAGATGGGGGGAAAAGAGTAGTCTGAGAAAACTAATCTAGAAAGTCAATAGAAAGTATATGGAACAAAGATAGTAATAGACACACATTGTTTAGAAATACAAGGGTGCAAAATGCCTGAAGATACTGTTAAAAAAGACAAACCTGGTTTCCGGTTGTAAGGGGTCTGATTGACAATGAAGTACAAAGGATAGGGAACTGTTCAATTATATTATTAATATTTTAGTAATATTCAGTCTTTTAAACTATGTATACATATGTATATATATTATATTGGGGCTTCCCTGGTAGCTCAGTAGTAAAGAATCCACCTGCGATGCTATAGCCACAATATTGATAAAAATTTAAGTCATTAAATTATCTAGGTTAATCACCATTTTATCTCCTGTACCCAGCACATTGACCATGTCATAGTTAGTAGGCCTTTTAAATTACAGTATAGTTAATTTATTATGTCAGTTTCAAAGGTACAGCAAAGTGATTCACTTATATACATATATATGTATATATATATGTGTGTGTGTGTGTGTGTGTGCAAGCCTCTTTTCAAGACAAAGAGGCTTGCATGACTCAATGAGGCTCTGAGCCATGCCATGCAGAATCATTCAAGAAGGACAGGTCATAGTAAACAGCTCTGACATAATGTGGTCCACTGGTGAAGGAAATAGCAAACCCGTCCAGTTTTCTTGCCTTGAGAATCCCGTGAAGAGTAAAAAAAGGCAAAAAGATACAACTCAAGAAGAAGAGCCCCCAGGTCAGAAGATGTCCAGTATGCTACTGAGGAAGAGCAGAGGGCAGTTACTAATAGCTCCAGAAAGAATAAAGTGGCTGGAATGAAGAGGAACAATGCTAAGTGGTGGGTGTGTCTAGTGGTAACAGTAAGAGCCAATATTCTGAAGAACAATAATATATAGGAATATTGTACTTAAGTCTCTGTAATATTCAATTGTATATATTGTATAGGAATCTATAATGTTAGGTCAAGGTATGATGAATGAATCAAGGTAAAGTGGAAGTGGTCAAGCAGAACGCAGCAAGATTGAACATTCATTCTTAGGAAGCGGTGGGCTAAAATGGATGGGAATGGGTGAATTTAATTCAGATGACCATTATATCTATTATTGTGGGCAAGAATTACAGAGAAAAAAATGGAGTAGCCCTCATAGTCAACAAAAGATTCTGAAATGCAGTACTTGGGTGCAATCTCAGAAACAATAGAATGATCTCAGTTCATTTCCAAGGCCAGCCATTCACCATCACAGTAATCCAACTCTGTGCCCCAACCACTGATGCTGAAGAAGCTAATGTTGATCAGTTCTATGAAGACCTACAATATCTTCTAAATCTAAGCAAAAAAAAAAAAAAAAAGATATCCTTTTCATAACAGAGGACTGGAATGCAAAAATAGAAAGCCAAGAGATACTCAAAATAACAGGCAAGTTGGGCCTGTTACAAAATACAGTTATAAAGTACAAAATAAAGCAGGGCAAAAGTTAACAGAGTTTTGTCTAGAGAACACCCTGATCATAGCAAACAAGCTTTTCCAACAACCCAAGAGACAGCTCTACACATGGATATCACCAGATGATCAATACCAAAGTCAGATTGATTGTGTTCTTTGCAGCTAATGATGAAGAAGCTCTATACAGTCAGCAAAAACAAGACCTGGAGCTGATTGTGGCTCAGATAATGAGTTTCTTATTGCAAAATTCAGGCTTAAGTTGAAGAAAGTAGGGAAAATCACTAGGCCATTCAGGTATGATCTAAATCAAGTCCCTTATAATTATACAATGGAAGTAACAAATAGATTCAAGGGATTAGATCTAGTAGACAGAGTGCCTGAGAAGCTACAGATGGAGGTTTGTAACATTGTACATGAGACAGTGACCAAAATCATCCCAAAGAAAAAGAAATGCAACAAGGCAAAGTGGTTGTCTGAGGAGGCTTTACAAAAGCTGAGGGAAGAAGAGAAGCAAAAGGCAAGGGAGAAAAGGGAAAATATACCCAACTGAATGCATAGATCTACAGAACAACAAAGAGAGATAAAAAGACCTTCTCAAATGAACAATGCAAGGAAATAGAGAAAACAACTCTAGTACTCTTGCCTAGAAAATCCCATGGACGGAGGAGCCTGGTAGGCTGCAGTCCATGGGGTCGTTAAGAGTCGGACATGACTGAGCAACTTCACTTTCACTCTTCACTGTCATGCATTGGAGAAGGAAATGGCAACCCACTGCAGTGTCCTTGCCTGGAGAATCCCAGGGACGGGGGAGCCTGGTGGGCTGCCATCTATGGGGTCGCACAAAGTCAGACATGACTGAAGCAACTTAGCAGTAGCAGCATAGAATGGAAAGGACCAGAGACCTCTTCAAGAAAACTGGAAATACTGAGGGACGACTTCATGCAAGAATCTGCATGATAAAAGACAGAAATGGTAAGGACCTAACAGAAGCAGAAGAGATTGATAGGTGAAAGAATATACAGAAGAATTATATAAAAAAGGTCCCAATGATCCAGAAAAGCATGATGGTATGGTCACTCACCTACAGATGGACATTCTAGAGTCTGAGGTCAAGTGGCCCATAGGAAGCGTTACTACAAACAAAGCTTGTAGAGGTGACCGAATTCTAGCTGAGCTAGACGACGCTGTTAAAGAGCTGCTCTCAATATGTTAGCAAATTTGGAAAACTCAGTAGTGGCCACAGGTCTGGAAAAAATGCTTTCATTCTCATCCCAAAGAAGGGCAATGCCAAATAATGTTCAAACTACTCCACAGCTGTGCTCATTTCACATGATAGCAAGGTTAATCCTTCAAGCTAAGCTTCAGCAGTACATATACTGAGAACTTCCAGATGTACAAGCTGGATTTCAAAGAAGCAGAGGAACCAGAGATCAAATTACCAACATTTGTTGAATCATGGAGGAAACAAGGGAGTTGCCGGAAAACATCTACTTCTGCTTCATCAGCTATGCCAAAACCTTTGACTGTGTGAATCAGAACAAACTGAAATATTCTTAAAGCGATTGGGAATACCAGACCTCCTGAGAAACCTGTTTGTGAGTCAAGAAGCAACATTAAAAACAGACACGGAAAGACCAACTGGTTCAAAACTGGGAATGGAGTACAACAAGGCTGTATATTGTCACCCTGCTTATTTAATTTATATACCGAATATATCATGTGAAATTCCATGCTGAATGGATAGCAAGCTACAATCAAGATTGCCGGGAGAAATAGCAACAACCTCAGATGATGCAGATGACTCCACTCTAACCTCAGAAAGTGAAGAGAAACGTGGCAAATAGAAGGGGGAAAAGTAGACGCAGTGACAGATGTTATTTCCTTGGGCTCCAAAATCCCTGCAAATGGTGACTGTGGTCATGAAATTAAAAGACGTCTGCACCTTGAAGACAAAGCTATGACAAACCCACTTATCGTTGTTCAGTCACTAAGTTGTGTCCAACTCTTCACAGGTTCATGGGCTGCAGCACCCTAGACTCCTCCATCCTCCACTATCTCCCAGAGCTTACTCAAACTCATGTCCATTGAGTCAACACCATCCAATCATCTCATCCTCTGTCATCCCCTTCTCCTCCTGCCTTCAATCTTTCCCAGCATCGGGGTCTTTTCCAGTGAGTTGGCTCTTCGCATCAGGTGGCCAAAGTATTGGAGCTTCCGCTACAGCATCAGTCCTTCCAATGAATATTCAGGCTTCATTTCCTTTAGGATGGACTGGTTTGATCTCCCTGTAGTCCAACGGACTGTCAAGAATCTTCTTCAGCACCACAGTTCAGAAGATCAATTCTTCAGTGCTCAGGCTTCCTTATGATCCAACTCTTACATCTGTACATGACTACAGGAAAAACCTTAGCTTTGACTATACAGATCTTTGTCAGCAAAGTGATGTTTCTAGTCTCTGCTTTTCAGTATGTTCTCTAGGTTTGTCATGACTTTCTTTCCAAGGAGCAAGCGTCTTTTAATTTCATGGCTGCAGTCACCATCCGCAGTGTTCTGGAAGCCCAAGAAAATAAAATCTGTCACTGATTCTATTTTTCCCTCCTATTTGCCATGATGTGATGAGACCTGCTGCCATGATCTTCATTTTTTGAATGTTGTGTCTCAAACCAGCTTTTTCACTCTCCTCTTTCACCCTTATCAAGAGGCTTTTTATTTCCTCTCATTTTGTCCCATTAGAGTAGTATCATGTGCCTAACTGAGGTTGTTATTTCTCCCAGAATCTTTGATTATAAACCTAAACAGTGTATTAAAAAGCAGAGACATCACTTTGCCAACAAAGGTCCCTATAATAAAAGCTTTAATTTTTCCAGTAGTCATGTACAGATGTGAGAGTTAGACCATAGAGTAGGGTGGAAGCATATAGACTACCATATGTAAAATAGATAGCCAAATAAAATTTGCTGTATGACTCAAGGAGTTCAAACCAGGGCTCTGTAACAACCTAGAGGGCAGGGAACAGGTGGGAGGTGGGAGGGAGGTTCAGGAGGGAGGGAACATATGTACACCTAGGGGGAGTTCATGTTGGTGTATGCAGAAATCAAACCAACACTGTAAAGCAATCATCAATCAATTACAAATAAATAAATAAAATTTTTTAAAAGAAGGCTGAGCATCGAAGAATTGACTGTTTTGAATTATGGTGCTCGAGAATACTTTGAGAGTCTCTTGCACTGCCAGGAGATTAAGCCAGTCAATCCTAAAGGAAATCAATCCTGAATAGTCATTGGAAGGTCTGTTGCTGAAGCTCTAGGGAGGTTCAGGAGGGAGGGAACATATGTACACCTAGGGGGAGTTCATGTTGGTGTATGCAGAAATCAAACCAACACTGTAAAGCAATTATCAATCAATTACAAATAAATAAATATAATTTTTTAAAAAGAAGGCTGAGCACCGAAGAATTGACCGTTTTGAATTATGGTGCTCGAGAATACTTTGAGAGTCTCTTGCACTGCCAGGAGATTAAGCCAGTCAATCCTAAAGGAAATCAATCCTGAATAGTCATTGGAAGGTCTGTTGCTGAAGCTCCAATTCTCTGGCCACCTGAAGTGAGGAGCTGACTCATTGGAAAAGACCGTAATGCTGGGAAAGACTGAAGGCAAAAGAGGAAGGGGACGGCAGAGGTGAGATGGTTAGATAGCATCACTGACTTAGTGGATAAGAATTTCAGCAAATTCTAGGAGATAGTGGAAGACAGAGGGCCTGGCACACTGCATTCCATCACAAAGAATCAGACAGGATTTAGCAACTGAACTACAATAGCATTTATATATACAGCATGCCGCAGTTCATGGGGTCGCAAAGAGTTGGACACGACTGGGTGGCTGAACAATAATATATATATGTATACACACACATATGTATGTAAATACACATTCTTTTTTCAGATTCTTTTCCATTATAAGTTATTGTAAGATGTTGAGTATAGTTCCTCGTGCTATTCAGCGGATTCTTTTGTTTACCTGTTTTATGTGTAGTAGTGAGTATGTACTGTGAGTACTAATTTATCTCTCCCCAGCCTCCGCTATCCTCTTTGGTAACCACAAGTTTGTTTTGTATGTCTGTGAGCCTATTCTGTTTTGTAAACAGGTTCATGAGTATCATTTTTTCAGATTCTACCCATAAGTGATATTATATTTGTCTTTCTCATTTCACTTACGTGATAATCTCTAGGTCCATCTATGTTGCTGAAAATGACATTGTTTCATTCTTTTTAAAGCTATATAATATTCCATTGTATATATGTACTGTCTTCTTTATCCATTCATCTTTTTAAAATTAATTAATTAATTTTAATTACAGAATGATTACTTTACAATATTGTAATGCTTTTGCCAAGCATCAGTGTGAACTGGCCACGGGTATATATGTGTCGCCCCCATCCTGAATCCCCCTGCCACCTCCCTCCCCACCCTATCCCTCTGGGTTGTCCCAGAGTGCCAACTTTGCGTGCCCTGCTTCAAGCATTGAATTTGCACCAGTCATCTATCAGCAGATGAAGGAAGCTGTGGTACATATATACAAGGGAATATTATTCAGCTATAAAAAGGAATCCATTTGAGTCCATTCTAATGAGGTGCATGAACCTGGAGCCTATTATACAGAGCGAAGTAAGTCAGAAAGATAAAGACAAATCCTGCATGTTGATGCATATATATGGAATTTAGAAAAATGGTACCAATGATCCTACATGCAGGGCAGCAAAGGAGACAGAGAGGTAAAGAACAGAATTTTGGACGCAGAGGGAGAAGGCGAGGATGGGATGATTTGAGAGAATAGCATTGAGACATGTACATTACTATATGTAAAACAGATATCCATTCATCTCCTGATGAACATTTGGCTGTTTCCATCCCTTGACTATTGCAAATAGTGCTGCTGTGAACGTTGTGGTGCATGTATCTTTCCAAACTAGAATTTTCTTATTTTCTGAATATGTGCCCAGGAGTGTGATTGCTGGATCAGAAGGTAACTCTTTCTCAGTTTTTTAAGGAACCTCTATACCTTTCTCCGTAGTGGCTGCACCAATTTGTATTCCCACGAGCAGTGTAGGAGGGGTCCCTTTTCTCCACACTCTCTTCAGCATTTACTATTTGTAGACATTTTAAGGATGACCATTTTGATGTACGGTTAGCAGTAGGTTGTAAGGTTAACAGTAGGAGTGCAATAGAATTTATTGTAAGTGATAGGGGGCAGAGGGAAGGACAGGTCATGATCTTTTCTGCAGAAGACTTCAACAGAACAAATAGAGCATATGAAGAATAATTCATAGGATGGATCAGTTAGCTATGTCCCTCTACTCTGGGAAGAGCCACGACTCTTGGATACAGCTGAATGACTCCTTCACCTTCACAGAGGGTCAGAGGTGACTTGTAGCAGCATAAAGACACAAACAGTAGTCACACTCATGGTGGTGGTAGCTGCAGAAAGGTGTACTATCATAATGTCAGGCCGCAATGTGTGTCCTGCTTATCATCATATTAGAAACTGCAACATCTGGAGAAATACCCTATATTTCTCTAGAGTAGTAGAGTGTATGCAAAGGAGTACAGCTTTGAAGCAAGAGAGACCTGAAGGCAATCAGTTCCTAGAGTTACTGCAGGACCCTGGGAAAATCATTTAACCTCTCTCTGCTTCTGCTTTCAACTTTAGAATGATAACGATAGCACCTCTATAGCAGGAGTTCTAAAACAGTAAGAGAAAAAGTTATGATAACACCTTGGTGTAAAGTAAACATTCAATGTAGGGAGCTGTCCTTATTATAGTTAGACTGAAATAAAAGTTCTCTGAGATTGAGAATTTTGTTTGTTTTGTTCTCCAGGACTTAAAATGGTGCCTAGCACATTGTAGGAAGACAATATCTGGTAAACGAATGAACTATTATTTCAAAAGGAACATCATTTAGTTTAAACACTGTGATGGGGCAATCAGTTTCCTCCAAGAACAAGACTGGTTATCTGCAGAAAACCACCTCGCCCAATTAGAGAATGCCTCACCTTAATATTCTGTTAACTCTGAGGGCCTCTGACTTTGAGCATTATAAGAGCTGAGGTTATAATGAAGAGGTCACAAAACTCCATCTCATACATGCCCCAATATATCTTGAGGTTTTGCTGTTGTTTCCTTTTGTTTCATGTGGTCTCCAAAGATGTCTCCATGATATTTAATCACTATTCTTTCTCATCATGCTGTGCTGTGTTGTGCTTAATCGCTCAGCCATGTCCAACTCTTTGGGACCTCATGAACTGTAGCCTGCCAGGCTCCTCTCTCCATGGGATTCTGGAGTGGGTAGCCATTTCCTTCTCCAGAGGATCTTCCCAACCCAGGGACTGAACCCAGGTCTCCCTCATTGCAGGCAGATTCTTTACTGTCTCAGCCAACAAGGAAGCCCAAGAATATTAGAGTTGGTTGTTTATTCCTTCTCCAGGGGATCTTCCTGGCCCTGGAATCAAACTGGGATCTCCTGCATTGCAGGCAGATTCTTTACCAGCTGAGATACCAGGGAAACCTATCCTTTCTCATTAGAAAATATTTTTATCATCAATATTAAGATAGACAGTAACATACAATTGTACAATCCGAGCATTTTTGTTCACTCTAAAATGCATTATCCTCTGTATCTCCTGTTTAGATTGCAGGTGTCTCTGCAAAAAAGAGCTTCCTTTATGACAAGGAAACCATTCAAGATGGTTAAGAATCTTTAAATGAGTGAAAAGCGTTTTTCTCTGAAACAGTTGCTTTATTACCCCACCCACAAAATCAGATTATAATAAGGAAAAGACAAAAGCAGCTTAGCTACTTTTCAAACTCTTTCCCCTCTCTCTGTATTTCTTCCTTTTAAATGTACTTTTTCTGCTGTCCAAGACCATCTGGAGAACATAAACAACCATTTGAGAACCCAGATGCCCAGCCACTGAGAATTCCCTAATTGAGTTATGCTGTAGTCAGCTGCGCTGAGCCACACCCAGCGTCCTGGCGTACTCCACACACTGCTGTCGAAGTCACAGAGATTCTGAGGTTCCAACTGGGAGGTGCTGCTTCAGGAAATATCTGTTCTGCCCTCCCTGCAATTTCCCATTTACTGGCATTTTTCACTGATCTTGGAAAACACATGGCCAGCATCTGTCTGTGAGTAACTATTTGTCATTGTATAAAACATCTATGAAACATTCTGCTTCTAGAGATTTCTGCAAAACAAAACACAAGCTATGCCTTTTTGGAGGAATTATTTCTCTGAGCCAAGCTATAGAGCAACTATGACACTGGAATGAAAGATATATGTATCTTGATTGTGCCAAAAATAGAAACGTCCCTTTAAACCTAAATGCTGAAATAATCACTTCCATTTTTATAGTGGTCTTTTGCTACTGTTGTTATTCACAAGGAAAATGCTTAGGCCTTGTACCAATAAATCTTCACACTAATTCTCAGATTTAGGCATTATTATCCTACTTTTGCCTGTGATGCAGGAGACCAAGGTTTGATCCCTACATCAAGAATATCCTCTGGAGAAGGGAATGGCAATCCACTCCAGTATTCTTGCCGGGAGAATTCCATTGACAAAGAAGCCTGGCTGGCTATAGTTCATGAGGTCGTAAAGAGTCGGACACGACTGAGGGACTAACACATACAATCTACTTTTGCGTTGAATAAGCTGAGATACATGGGAGTTGAGTGAATTATTCTATAATTAAAATATTCTAAATCTGAATTTATGATTTATTCTTCTTAAATTGAAACCACACAACACTCCTCAAACATTTATTTTTTTTTTTTAATTCATCCACTAATTTAGCTAACATGTTCTACAGATTGATGTTAATGGAATCAAACTTTCCAAACTTTCCTAATGGCTGTGATTGCAACAGTTGAATTCTCAAAGTATTTTACCTGTGATCAACTTTGATGATAAAGATAAATAATAGCAATTACGTCATTAATGATCATTTGGAAATAGAATATTCTTACCTATATCCAAGCAAATGTCTTATTAGGGCAGATTTCATCCTAGCATCACTCACAAATATTCTTTCTTTCAGTTCTTCAATAAGCATTGTTAAGTGTTTAATAGGTGCTTGATGCTGAAACTAGAGGTCCATATGAAACGAATGACCTGGCCTTTTCTATGAGAATTTGTTGGAGTCTCACTGTGACACTATGATTTGTAATAAGAAATATATATTTGGTCTTAGATCACTGTTTCTGGCACATAACTCCCAAAACCTATATAAGATATATTAGTTATTTCCTATATAAGAAACATAAGGGCATATTTTTTATAATATTTGGCCTTTTGCCATTGCTTTCTGAAACAACTACAGAGTCAGAAAGATAAAAGTTCTGTCTTGAAGCCTCCTTCAAATACAACTGAGTTTATGTTAATGAGATGACTTTTGGGAAGCAAGTAAGGATGGAAACTGGTCGTCAGAGGAGTATCATGGTTAGAGGGGTGGAATTTTCCATCCCGTGCCCTAAACCCAGACAAAGTGAGAGGGGCTGGAGGTTGAATCAGTGGTCATGACTAATGACTGAATCGATCATGCTTTGATAATAGAGCCTCCATTTTTATGGGGATTTGGCAAACACCTGGCTTGGTGGGCACATGGCAATCCTTGAAGAATGGCACCTGGAGAAGGCACAAGCCTTCTGCACACAGCCTTCTGCACACAGCCTTCTCAATATCACACCCTGTGCATTTCTTCTGTCTGACTCTTTCTGAGTTACATCCTTCTATAATGATCAAACCTGAGGGTAGTTGTGGGACACTCCAATTAATAGCTGGTGGATCAGAAGCATAGGTAATTATCTGGACTAGCTATTGGCAACAGAAGTTGGGGGGACTGAAAACTTGTAGGACCTGACTCATTTCCAAGAAGACAGTATCAGATTTGAGTTAAATCATAGGGCATTTAGTCAGCATTGGCTAAGAACTGGAGACTTTTTTGGAGGTACTGGAAAACACACATCAGATGAGTATAAAAAACATATATAGGAAATCTAGGACATAATGCAAATCCTGTAATAAAGTGTCAGAGGTCAGAAGGGGAAGCAACCCCCTGTCTAACAGTTGGGAAGTCTTCACAAAGAAGGTAATCCCTGAATGATCTCTCAGTGAATAATTCAGAATTTTATGCATTAAGCAAGGTTGAAAGGATAGAAAAAAGCATATACAAAAGTGTAGCAATATAGAGACATGTGGTATGTAAGGCAGGGTGAGAAGTCTGGTTGGAGCAAAGATGTTGAGGAACACCTGAAAGTTATTGTCTAAGCTGTGAAGGTTGGATAAGAATAGGTAAATCAGATTCTAGGTGAATCAACCTATGCTGTGCTGTGCTTAATCATTCAATTGTGTCCAACTTTTTGCAATCCCATGGACCATAGCCCACCAGGCTCCTTTGTCCATGGTATTCTCCAGGCAAGAATACTGGAATGGGTTTCCAGGCCCTCCTCCAGGGGATCTTCCTGGCCCAGGAGTTGAACCAAGGTCTCCTACATTGCAGGCAGATTCTTTACCATCTGAGCCACCAGGGAAGACCAAATTCACCTAATGGAAAGTTAAAACCGAGAGGTGATATGATTAGATGTGCTGTTTCAGAGGGATAACCTGTGCCAGAAGGAAGGCAAAGCAAAGACAGAAATGAGGTGGCAGGTGGATATATGGACGAAGAACTTGAGAAACCATGCTGGATACGGCTTCAGTAGTCGTCAACAAATAAATAAAGAAGTGCAATTGGTTCTCATTATTCATGGTTATTTTGGTCAATAAAGTCACTGCAAGCACTAAATTAACAGATATTGAGATAATGCTCTTAGGGGAAATAAATGATTAGGTTACTTTGGGTCTCTTGTCATGATGTTTTCGTCAATCAATACACAACCCTGTTTAACACTGTTTTTCAGTCTGAAAGCTATGTCCAACTCTTTGTAGCTCCGTGGACTGCAGCACACCAGGCTCCTCTGTCCTTCGCTGTGTCCTGCAGCTTCTCAGATCCATATGCATTGAGTCAATGATGCGGTCTAATCCTCTCATCCTCTGCTGCCCCCTTCACTTTTGTCTTCAGCCTTTCCCAGCATCAGGGTCTTTCCAGTGAGCTGGCCCCTCACAGCAGGTGGCCCAAGTATTGGAGCTTCAGTGCCAGCATCACTCATCCCAGTGAATATGCGGGGTTGATTTCCTTTAGGATTAACTGGTTTGATCTTCTTGCAGTCCAAGGGACTGTCAAGAATTTTCTCCAGCACCACAGATTGAAAGCGTCGATTCTTCGGCACTTAGCATTCTTTACAGCCCAACTCTCACATTCGTATATGACTACTGGAAAAACAATAGCTTTGACTCTACAGACCTCTGTAGACATCAAAGAGATGTCTCTGCACTTTAAGACACTGTCAAGGTTTGTCATAGCTTTCCTTCCAAAGAGCAAGCATATTTTTAATTTGATTGTTTTTATGTGTTTTCCTGAGCAAAACACCTTATTTAATATATATAGATGATTTATCAACATTGAATGGCAAAAGCTCTATAACTCATGCCTGAGTGAAGATTATCTGACACACTTATTGATGTTTTCTCTGCAAGACACATCACAGCCTTCCTCCTGTGCTTAGGAATACTACACAGAACTTTAGCATCGTGCTTGAGACCATTATAAATAGTGAAATAGCCAAAATAAAAAATAAAAAAAACCATACACAAAATGCAAAGAACATGGCACTAAAAGGACTGCAAAAATAACACTTACATACAGTATGAGAATTGACTCAAGAAGGCAGGGCATCACTATGAACACTGACATGAGGTGACTCAAATTTTGCCCCTCTGTGCCTATCTGTGATCAATCCTGAAAGTACCACTTGTACTCCTCTGGGGATTATAAATAAATTTTGGTGGGCAGGTGAATATGCAAATATGAAATCAACATATAATCACTTGGACTTTAAATGATTCAAAAAGGATAAGAGAACTGGAGATTTGAGGAGAGTGAGAGCCCCCCTAGAGAAAAGGAAGGAAGAGGAGCTTGTGAATGTTCTGGAGCAGAGAGAGAGAGAGATGAGGAAGCCAGAGTCTTTGAGGCCAAGGAAGGGGAAGGATTTGAGAAACAGGATGTGTTAGTAACGTGCAGGGATACAGACTCTACAATGAGGTGGGAAAATAGGGTTTAGTTGTGTCTCTTCTACCATGATGACTTCAGGGGGAGTGGTTTCAGTTGTGTGGACAGTGGCCACTATAGTAACTGCATTCCTCTATGGTGCTAGCCAGAGAAGGAGTGGGAGGCTCTCAAGAGGTTTTCTGAACCTGGAGAAACTAATCAACAAAAGTCATTCACTTATTCAACAAATATATATTGTACCCCACTATGTACCAGACATTACTGAAGCATTGGGCACAGAATCATACACAAAGTAGGCAAAGTTTTGTCTGCCTGGGGTCCCCATTTAATAGATAAATAAACAGAGCATCATATCATGTCAAATGCTGAAAGTGCTATGAAGAAAAGTAGAGCAATGTAAAAGGAAACATATTGATAGAAGTTGCTATTTTAGCTAACATGGTGAGGGGCGAAAGTTGGACAGAAACTCAAAGAAGCATGGAAACAAGTCATAGGCATATCTTGACAAGCGACTTCCCCAAAAAAGACAAGTTTAAGTACAAAAGCCCTTCCTCCTGCCAGGACTTGCTCATTTATGTTCCAGAAACAACCAGGTCACCAGAGCAGAAAAGTTGAGCCAAGTGTCGAGGGCCTTTAACTATAGTGTCTTGGCTTGAGCTGTTGTAACAGCATTCTGCAGCTGGGTGGCTTAAACAACAGCCATTTATTTCTCCTGTTTTGGAGGCTGAGAAGCCCACAGTCAAGGTGCAGGCAGATTCGGTTCCCAGTGAGAGCCCACCACCTGCCTTACAGCAAGCGCTGTCTATTTCCCCACGTGGTCTTGTCTTGGTACGTGTGTGTGGAGAAATCTCTCTCTCCCTTATTCTCAGCCTGTATTTATAATTAGGGCACTAATCCCATTATGACGGAGAAGGCAATGGCACTCCACTCCAGTACTCTTGCCTGGAAAATCCCATGGACGGAGGAGCCTGGTAGGCTACAATCCATGGGGTCGCTAAGAGTGGGGCACGACTGAGCAACTTATTTTCACTTTTCATTTTCATGCATTGGAGAAGGAAATGGCTACCCACTCCAGTATTCTTGGCCTGGGGAATCCCAGGGACAGGGAGCCTGATGGGTTGCTGTCTATGGGGTCGCACAGAGTCGGACACAACTGAAGTGACTTAGCAGTAATCCCATTATGAAGAGCCCACCTTCATGACTTAATCTAAACCTAAAGTGAACTGCAAGTCGCTCAGTCCTGTCCAACTCTTTGCGACCCCACGGACTGTTGCCTTCCAGGCTTCTCTGTCCATGGGATTCTCCAAGCAAGAATACTGGAGTGTTTTGCCATTTCCTTCTCCAGGGGATCTTCCTGATCCAGGGATCGAACCCAAGTCTCCTGCATTACAGGCTACAAGGGAAGCAGGAACACCCAAAGGCCCCACTTCTAAATACTATCACATTAAGATTAGGCCTTCAACATATGAATTCTAGGGGGGCACAAACATTCAGTCCTTAACACACAGCAATCCAGAGTAGGATAGGACTTGCTGGCAGAGGTAGGAAGGTTTCAGGGGACAAGTTAAACTTGAGTCAAACTTTATTAGAAAAAATTAAGTTATGTGCACAGAAATGGAAGGACAAATAATTTGTGTGTAGGGGTAGGGGTGAGGGAGAACAGTTTAAAGAACACAAGCAAAGGCAAAAATACCCCTAAAGCCAATCTGGCCAGCAGGGAACATCAATGTAAGGGGGACTGGGGAGCAGACCTCAGAGGTTAGGTAATCTGAATACAGGAAAGCTTGAAAGCCAAACTAATGAGGAGCCGTGAAAATTTCTGAATAGCCCCATGTTAAATAACCAGGTGTTTTGGAAAGTTGAAGATGACAGTGACATATGTCAAGGATGAATGGAAGAGAAAATATTCAGAGGCAGGGAGACAAATTAAGAGATTATTACAGTAGCCCAGTTGGTCTATGATAAGGTCTATGAGTAAGATTCTTGCTGGAGTGTAAAGACAGCATCAAACATTATGAAAGGACAATGGTCAAGGTTTAGAGACTAGCAGTGGGAAGGAAACACTGGAAGGATCATGACACCCTTGACAGAAGAAAAAGAAAAAGAAAAAAAAAAAAAACAGGAGAAGATTTGGTTTAGGGATTGGGTGAAGAGAGGGTTTATTGTCATATGAGATAGAGCTGTGCTACAGTATTTGAAGATGGTAATTCAGGAGACAGGGATCTTAAGATAGGGTAAAAGTCCTGTCTGATTCATTTTGAGTTATCAACAGCCTAAACATGGGGCTTCCCAGGTGGCGCTAGTGGTAAAGAACGAGCCTGCCAATGCAGGAGACTTCAGAGATGTGGATTCAAGACCCAGGTCAGGAAGTTCTCCTACAGGAGGGCATGGCAACCAGTTCCAGTATGCTTGCCGGGAGAATCCCCATGAACAGAGGAGCCCAGAGGGCTGTACGCCATAGGGTCACAAAGAATTGGACACGACTGAAGCAGCTTAGCGTGCATGCACCAGCCTACGCAAAGTATCTGAAATGTATAATAAATGACTGTCACGTGAGCAAAAATAATTATGCCATAAGCTTGAGCTTGTTTGTTGGAGGAAAGCAGTAAGCAACGCATTGAAATTAGGAATGTGACGGTAATTGGTAGAAAGAGAAAGAAGAAGGAAACAAGAGCAATCACAAAAAAGTCTAGAAATTTCACCAAGTTATGCTAAGCTCCTTAGAAAATAGAACCAAGTGGATAGGAATTCCCAATGGAAATTCGAGGCTTGGAAGTGTAGAGGCTGTAACTGGGCCCACAGGGAAAACATACTGTTCATCGCCTTGCTGTGTAGGTCCCGTTAGAATAATGTAAGTAGATGTCACTTTGGGAAAAGAAGAATCCCTGCAGTTCTCAGAAACAGGTGAAAGGGGTGCATTTTTCTTAAGGAGATCATCCCTAAAATAGCATCAGAAGAACTGCAAGCTTTCTGCCCCGCCTCCCTCCACGGATGCAGGGAGAATTTTACATTGCTCTTGCACAGCTTTATTTAGGACTGGAGGAAAGCCAACTGTCTATTGTTCAATTCACATTTTAGTTGATGATGGAAATTCACACATTCTGTATGAGGCCATCCTGAGGAGCAGTCCTCAGCTTGGGACTTTGGCAAAAATACTATATTCTAGGACAAACATGCTTTCCAGAGAGGCAAAGATTTTTCAAAACAAACAAACAAATCAGCCAGCCAGAAAATGGATCTTTGTTTTAAGTGTTTACCATGGGGAAGATATCTGCTGAAAAGTTTGAGAGTAGTAATAAGCATAATTTCCTCCACTGATTATTTTGTACAAAAGACAAAACCCACCACACCGCCCTGACATTTTTCTGTGATTGTTAAGGAAGACTTACTTTACTCTTCATAATCCATGATTTCTTTTAAAAAAAGTCAGAATCTTGAAAAGGAAAAGGAAAATCTCCAATATCAACATGTATAAAAAATCTTGAAAGTTCAACATGAATTGACGGTGAGAAACGAGCAGGTCTGGAACCTTCGACATGTACTTAACCTTACTTAGCTCAGTAAAGTTATTATTTCTAGGATTGGCAAAGAAAAATAAAATGTTGTACATTGTCACCTCCAAGAGAAAACCAACCCTACTCATCCCATCTGCATAAACGGCTAGCCACTCTGTGTAAATCACTCTGGTTCAAGTCTTTGTGAGTATATATTACTACCAGTAGGTGTTTACTGACTTACTATTTACTATTTGTTTTGCTTGAGCTTATTATTGCAGTCTCCAAGAGACTTCTTGTCCACTCCTCCATTTCTAATACTGTTGTAGCCACACGTTCCCAGAAACAAACTCACTCAGAAGGACAATGCAGATAGTGGAGTGCAGTTTATTATGCCGGCAGGCCCAAGGCAGAGTCTCCTCTTAGCCAAGGACCCCAACCAGGTTTTGTGAAGACCTTGTATACCCAAAGTGTATAAGGTTCCCTCAAACTAGTTTGAATGAAGGAAAAAGATAAAATAAAAGTTAACCCGTGATCATATGCCTTAAGCCTAGGTAGTTAACAGTGGACAATTATCAATAGGCCTGTGGTCATCCCCAATAAGCATAACAGAATGTCTGATTCTATTCGGTGACACAGATAATTAGGATATTCTTTTAGGCAGCGCAAAGCCGGGGACTCTTCCTTCTAGGGGCCTGGTTTTCCAGGTGGTTTGTCATTTCCATAGATACTGGACACATAGCTCAAAGTCCACAGTCCAGCCCAAGATGGAGTCTTGCTTTCAAGATGAAGCCTGTTCTGTTTCCTCCTTCAATACCACAACATTCCTGGCACATAGTAAGTGCTCAATAAAAACCCATTGAATAAATGAAAATGAGTTCTAAACTACTTGTTCTCTTCTTTCTCCTCCATCCCAAATTCACATAGCAATTCTGTGGATATAATTTATATACATAGAAATATAACTAAGACTTCCCTGGTAGCCCAGTGGTTGAGAATCCACCTGCCAATGCAGGGAATACCGGTTTGATTTCTCATCCTGGAAGATTCCACATGCCACGGGGCAACTGAGCTCGTGAACCACAACTGCTGAGCCTGCACAAGAGACGCCACCTCAGTGAGACGCTCACACATTGCAATTGGAGAGTAGACCCTGCTAGCCACAACTAGAGCAAGCCCTCATGCAACAGTGAAGACCCAAAGCAGCTGTAAATAAATAAGTAGTAAATAAAAGAAAGAGATTAAGCCTTTCAAATAGAGAGCCTTACATAACTTGGAGAGACAGAATGAGTATGCATGAATTATAGTTCCTGCAGCCAACACTGAATTTATCCTGTTACGTTTACACTAAGAATGGCTTGAGTTGCTAAGGCAACTCTCCCATTTATATTAAATGAGATAATATATACACCCAGCATGACTTAGGTGCTTAATACATGTTAGTTTCCTTTCCATGGTATGTACTTTTACTGTTCGTCGTACATTTTAGATTAGAAATCAAAAGCTTATCAGAAAAACATTCAGAGGAATCCCATAAAAACTAAATAAGAAAGAGGAGTAGGAACACTCCAGTTGACTTTAGGGTTGCTGCCTCAGTTCATTAAGCATGACCTGATTCTTTTTAGTTCCTGGAAAAGTCTATTGTGATCGTACTTCTAATGTGCTTTTAGATCCTTCTAAGAAAAGCTCCATAGAATTCTGCCATAGATTTAAGTAAATCTTTGAGATGACAGCTCAAAGGGTATTGAATTCAAAATACTCTAATGTTTTTCCAAACACTGCTTTGTATGTAGAGAGGGGGGAAAAGAGCCCTAATAGACTCTCAATTCAATATATACAATTTCCCAGCACTTCATTCCATGAAGATATTCTTACTAAAACTCAATAGCTTTTTAAATATTATACTTGTTCTAATTACATGTAATACACTGAACTATGAGTTAGTTCAAATAAGACCTAAAATAGATTATACCATGTTTGTCCAACTGAGACAAAAGATAGAGAGAATAATTAAAAATAAAACAGTTAAATGTTACATTGGTAATTTCACTTTCTATGGTGCTTGGGGTTTTGTTTTGTTTTATCAAACAAATCAGGTTTGGAGGAACAGTGAGTTTAAAGGAATAATTTCAGTTTGAAAATGTTACACAGGTTCTTCCAAAGAAAAGACGGGGCTTTGTCTCAGAGAATGAGCCCTGGGTAGTGGGATTTGAAGGGAATCTGCTTCCTTTTTTGGCTCATTTTAGAAGTAGCTGGAATTGTGTCCTTATCTGTAAAAGGAGTTTGTTTAGACAATCACAAAACTCCCTAATCTTTCTAAATGCCATGAGTCTATATATGACTTCTTAATTAGTCTCAATCGGAACTATAATACTGGTCTGGAACAACTCTTTTGAGGGATTGTAACTCTGAATCACTTCAGTATTGAGAAACATAGTCTGACACATTCAAGGTATTAACAGGTACCACCAAAGTGCCAAAACCATTTCCTTTAAAAAGTGAACTCTGCTTTTCTATTAAAGAATAATTGGAGACTGAGAGAACTGAGAATTCAGTTATTAATTAACTACTACAGTCCATAACTACTACAGAGTCAGACACGACCGAAGCGACTTATGCACTCACTTATGCACACATGACTCACCAATAAATGTATATGCTGGTTTGGGGATTTATATTTCTACTTATTAAAATTATTTAATAAAGCTCCATAATATTTTAAACAATGTTTTAAAATCTTTATAAGGGCTTCCCTGATAGCTCAGTTGGTAAAGAATCCACCCACAATGCGGGAGACCTGGGTTTGATCGCTGGGTTGGGAAGATCCCCTGTAGAAGAGAAAGGCTACCCACTCCAGTATTCTGGCCAGGAGAATTCCATGGACTAGTCTATGAGGTAGCTTAGAGTCCAACTGAGTGACTTTCACTTTCACTTTAAAGTCTTTATAGACTACTTTTTCCAACTTTTAGTATTTAGAATGATTCTTCTTTTAAAATTACATAAATGATTCTGCAAAGAACATCTTTTCCATAAGTTTTTATTTTGCATTTCCATGTGTTTCCTAGGAAGACATGCTTAAGGAGCAATTTCAAAGTCTTATCTAAAAATCTATTTTTACTGCTTCTCTGTGGAATAAAAAGCATTAATAACATACTAGAAGTGGGAAAATGATGGCATGAATTGCGAATAGATTTCTCTAGCCTAAAAGTTGTTCAGAGGTGTACCCAATCACTTGGGAAGACATGACTGTGACTCAGTCTTGTGCTTCACTCATATACCCAGAGGATACAACCCAGTCCTCTTATCAGATTCGTTCTCCTCTGGAGATCTGGAGATGACAAAATAAGCCTGGGTTCAAAAGATATTTTTTTTAATAAACTGTGTTCTGAACAGAGTTGTTGACCAAAAAATGTGTTGGAATTCTGCAGCTACGCAAAACTATTTTTTGATATATATAAATGTAAATCCACTGAATAATTGCCTGAGTAAATTGAATTAGGCTGGAAGCAAACAATACAGAGCTCTAGTATACTTTTTATCAGTATAAATATATATATATGCTCTGCTTCGTAGTTAATAGGAAAAAATCTGATTATGTTTATGCATAAAACAATTGCACAAAGTAATAATTATATTTTAAGAACTTTTGCACAATTCTTATTGTTAATAAACATATGCTGCTGTTGTTAAGTCACGTCAGTCATGTCCGACTCTGTGCGACCCCATAGATGGCAGCCCACCAGGCTCCTCTGTCCACAGGATTCTCTAGGCAAGAACATTGGAGTGGGTTGCCGTACTGGCAATCTGTTTGAACAATGATATCACAGGAAATATACCCAATATTTTTCATTGACTAGATAAAGCTTTCAGGATTTTCCTTGGCCATTATATTGGCTAGTTTCCCTTGAAAACTAGAATATCGTTGTATGACCAGCAACAATAATCAACAATCATTTCAGAAAATGAGTCATCAGAACTCATATTTTGTTATCTTTCATCCCAAATCCTATGCATTTCTATTGATATTGCAATTAACTTTTTTAGGCCAAAAGTTTTTCTGATAATAAAAATAGTAAACCTATATTTAAAACTGCAAATTATAGAAATGAATAAAGAAGAAAATAAGGTATCACCCATAATCGCACAGCACAGTGATATCCTTATAAACATTGTTCCATAATTATTTCTTGTCTTTTTTCTATAGGTTTCTTCTTTTACAATTCATATGTCAAAGCATCTTCTAACTTCTTCCCTATCTATTCTTCTTTTAATACTTGTACTCATATTGTATATCTAATTTTGTGTGTTGCATTTTGCTTAACATTACTGATAATTAAAAGCATTTTTATGTCATAAAAGCAGTTTTCATTTATAGTTACTACATAAATATTCTATCGTACCATTGTGCCATAATTTATTTTCGCTAATTTACAATAGTTAAGAAGATTTTATTTTTCACTCCATGTTGCAATAAACATTCTTGTTTTTTTTTAATTAATTTTTATTTTTTTAGTTTGTTTTGCTTTACAATACTGTATTCTTTTTGCTACACATCGACATGGATCAGCCACGAGTGTACATGAACTCCCAATCCCGACCCCCACCTCCCCCCTCCCGCCCCACACCCTCTCTCTGGATTATCCCCGTGCATCAGTCCCAAGCATCCTGCATCCTGCATCAAACCTGGACTGGCGATTCGTTTCACTTATGATATCACACATGTTACACTGCCACTCTGCCAACCCATCCCACCCTCTCCCTCTCCCACAGAGTCCAAAAGGCCGTTCTATACATCTGTGTCTCTTTTGCTGTCTTGCGTACAGGTTTATCATTACCATCATTCTAAATTCCATATATATGTGTAAGTATACTGTATTGGTGTTTTTCTTTCTGGCTTACTTCACTCTGTATAATCGGCTCCAGCGTCATCCACCTCATTAGAACTGATTCAAATGTATTCTTTTTAATAGCTGAGTAATACTCCATTGTGTATATGTACCACAGCTTTCTTATCCATTCATCTGCTGATGGACATCTAGGTTGCTTCCATGTCCTGGCTATTATAAACAGTGCCGCAATGAACATTGGGGTACACGTGTCTCTTTCAATTCTGGTTTCCTCGGTGTGGATGCCCAGCAGTGGGATCGCTGGATCATAAGGCATTTCTATTTGCAATTTTTTAAGGAATCTCCACACTGTTCTCCATAGTGGCTGTACTAATTTGCATTCCCACCAACAGTGTAAGAGGGTTCCCTTTTCTCCACACCCTCTCCAGCATTTATTGTTTTCAACTTTTTCTTTTATATTTCTTATTATTTCCTAGGTATAGATTCCTATAAGTGGAATTAAGGGTTACAATGTATAAATGGTTTAAGGCTTCTCAAACAACTGTTCAGTTCAGTCGCTCAGTCGTGTCCGACTCTCCGCGACTGCATGAGTCGCAGCACCCCAGGCCTCCCTGTCCATCACCAACTCCCGGAGTTCACTCAGACTCGCGTCCATCAAGTCAGTGATGCCATCCAGCCGTGGTATCTACTAATTTCCTGGTTAAATGTTGATGAAAATAATGATTATAAAATGTATATTAAATTTTTTTTAATTTCAACATTAATAGAGTTGTTTATTAGTATATACATTAAGGAATACAAAGATATCCAATTTATAGAAATTTTCAGGTATTCACTGAGTTCTCACTCCAATAAAATGCCTCATGAGTGATAGATTTCATTCTATCAGGAGGTTCACATACCCATGTATGGCCCAGGCTGACATACCATGTCCTATATGCAAGTCGGTTGTTTAGAGTCCCTTGAAAACTAGAAAAAGACAAAGAACACTGCTAATTCTCAACATTAAACTGTTGTATTTTCATGGAAGCATCTGCCATTTTGAACAAGAGGTATCGGACACCTTCACTACTGAGTCAAATGTGTCAAGGCTGTTTTGTTTGTTTGCTTTGACTTCCAGTTCCCCTGTGTTTCTCCTCAAGTACCCACGACCCGAACGTCAGAAGGGCAGAGCAAGAGTGCATTTCTGTGGCAAAGGGAGCAGGAAAGTCAAGCAGCAGTGTCTGGGAATCTGAATCAACTAGATTTTAATTTAAGTCGTAACACTATTTTATACAAAAGGGTAGATATATCATTATCCATTTAAGAAAATTAAGTGATGCTTATCTCAAAAATTTTATTCTCCAAATAGATATCTTTTTGACTTAGTTTTGCTTATCTCACAAAAAATTTAATTGATAAAATCTCATACTTTTTTCCTTCAATAATCCTCAGCACTGTAAACTGCTCAAGGGAATGGGAGTCAAGTTGAACCACCTGGGTTCAATTCTCAACTCCACCATTTACCAGCTAGGTGGCACAGGGCAGGTCACTCATTTGCTGTACACCTCAGTTTTGCCATCTCTAAAACAGAGGTAATAATGATGGCTATGTCTTAGGACTACTCTGAGAATTAAATGAGTTAATACTTAGGAAAAGGCACTTAGACCATTTTGTTTTTCTGTCACATAGCATCCAGGGCTAGAAATCATTATCAATACCATAGATATTATAAAATCAGGATCCTGGATATACAACACTTGTGAAATATACAGGACTTAAAAGTACAAAAGGTTAAGATATATCATAATATGGTGTGGCATAAAGTTAGGTGTCAAGTGAATGTTACAGGTAAAAAAAATTATAAGATTGCCATGGAAGAAGAAATTAATAAAGGACAATGTTCTGTGAGTGATCTCAGAGAGAAGATGGGACATACCTTTGAAGAAGAGGGAAGACTTGGCAGAAAGTTTGAAGGATATTTTGGACAAAGGGTATTTTGAGAAGCTACTGATATATTCTTGGAACAATGAATAGGCTAGTTGAGAAAATACTAAAATGATTCATTTAGAAAAGAACTGGAAAGCGGAGGGCCTGAGATAGTAAACCACTTGAGAATTTGATTGCTTATAAACACCTGGGAACCACTGAGGATTCTGAGAAGGATAAATGAGAGTAAAAGTTAAAAGAGAATAGTTCATCACTAATTTTCAAGATGATTTTTATTGAGAAATAATAGAAACAAAAATAGAATTTTAAAAAATATGACCATGAAACTATTGAAATATTCCTGAAAATAAAATTCTGGGATATTCATATGGAAGAGATCTGCCACTAATATTCTTCCTCTCTGGTAATTCTTATCTCTTTGCGAACTTTAACATAGAAATAATCTTGAATTGTTCAGTTTAGTTAACTGAGCTTGGTTTTAATTTTTTTTCCTTTGCTGAAAGTAGAGTTCTAAAAATTTTGCTAAACTTCTTCTTTAATATTAGCCTTTATACAACCAAGAGAGAATAAGAGTTTAAGAGGTTTAATATAGATAATTTAAGAACTCATATAACAATATTTTATTTATAGTTCAGTGACAGTCAGCACAAATATAGTTGAATATTTACTATATAGCTATTTTTTAGATTCTAGAATTGTAGGAGTGCTTTTGGGGCTTACAAAAATTGAGGGTTACATTCTTTTTTTTTTTTTAAATAAACAAAGAGTTGATTATTTGGTTAGCAGATGACCCACAAGGCTAAGATCTTAAGACTGACTATGAGTTTTCAGATGCCCTTGGGAAATTTGAAAAATGGCTCATGATGTTAAAACACAACCAACTGAGAGCTACCTCTAGGAAAAAGTATGGAATATTTATCTTAGCAAATCTTAAAGAGACAGAAAGTGATCAACTGTCTTTTTCTAACACAGAGGATTTGGTAGTTGCGTGTGACCTTTTAAACAACTCAGAATAAACACTGGCCAATGTTGCTAAACAGAAAAAAAAAATCAAGATAATTATGGCTATAAGAATATTAATTATAATATATAATATTCTGTGCCTTTTCATACAGTTTTTTAGATGGAATTTTCTTTTTGCTAGTAAGGGGAATTTCTTTTCCCTGAAGAGTCTGTTACCTTAAAAGTGTAAAGAAATTGGCATAAAAGACATAGAGAGACGCACCTATTTTTCAAGTCCAAAAGAATCCTTGTAGGTATAATTCATTCTGTAAATGAGTTGAAAGATTATTTATAAATCCTTCTGTTATTGTGATTGTGTGATATTATAAAATTTTGCTGTTGAATTACTATGTGACCCTGGAAATTCTCTCCAAGCCACTGAACCTCAGTTTCCTTATCTATAAATGAAGGTAAAAACAGCCAGAGAGTGATGAGGGCACATTCCATTAAGTACTTATAAAGCTTTTTGCAGAATATAAAACGTTGGTAATCACTTCCCTAGCAAGAACTCACTTGCTGTAAAATGATGTAACTCACTCGGTCCTTTAGAATCTGTTCAGGCCCAGTGGCATTTTCTCTCCTGAATGCATTGTGTGTTCAACAGCATCCTCCCTTCACCTGGCAGACTCTGAAACCAAATGAATGTTCGATTACTGTGACACTTCTCATCTAGGGTGAGCCCATATCAGCTAGGATAATAAGAGTCCCAATTAGGCGGAAATTTTCCGAGGATTATTTATGTTTTTGCTAATACGGAAGATTCTTTGAAAGGCTACAGTTGCTCTCCGTTCACCGAGTCTGAGAGCTGACTCCATTCTCTTCGTGTTCCACTCCCTTTCTCCCCATCATCCGTTTTTAGTCTTTCTCTGATACGCCCAGACTCTGAAAACCAGCACCAAGCCCCAGAGTTTCCTCCTGATGAAAGCCCTGATAGTCCAACCTTGCTCTGCATTTTCAGTCTGCCATTTGCTAACATATTACATGACCAGCTGAGCCACCGAGCTAGAATAAACAGAATGCACTTTAGCATACAGGGATATTTTGCAAGAGATATATTCTCAAGTCTTGGAAACTTAACTGTGTGTTACCATATTGTCTTCCTTATGCTCCTTCTGTTTCTTAATTTCACACATCACTCCATTCTTTGAAGTAATTTTCCTCCAGTGTGTTAAGAAACTGAGTCATGTCCTAAATTCTGCGGGGAAAAAATGGAGATGGTGGGAGGAGGTTTAGATCTGCAAAGAGCAATCTTGTTTTCTTTCAATAAATTAATCAACCTGGTCATTTCACATATGAGCTAATGGTGGGAAAAGTGCTTTGAAAACTTCAGAGCCAGACCAGTACGTATTATTCCAGGATTCCTTTTCAGCTGTGGGCTACAAATGGGTCACATGCCAGTCCTTTTGTTCATACCAGCCTCGTTTTAGGTGAAGTGGAGTCTTTGAAGTTCTCCAGTTAAAGGTATTTCTGCTTCAATAGGTCACTTTAAGCTTTGAGCGGTACAGAAGTCCTCATTTGCAGGAAGATGACCCTTATGAACCTTGTTCAAACTCAGGATCTGAGAATGATCCTCTAAATCAGTTGATCAGAAAACTGAAGGCTATCTCCATGGATGTTAAAATGTTTGTTTATGGTAAATCAATGGCTTTGGTAGTCATGCAGTGTGTTGGCCTTTCAGGCTAATATTCTTTCCCTGAAACAGCTTTTTTAAATAATGGAGTCTTTCTGATGTCAGAAATAGAGAACTGAGCTATATCTAAAAACTGTTACTGAAGCCGGTAAATTTTTTCACCTTCATAATTCTGTATTTCTCAGCTACATTCTGTGCTGTCCTGACATATGTTAATCAATGATTTGTTACCACACAGTTTGACTATTGCATTTCTCTAGTGGCTGGCTTATCATCGTCTATAATTATTTCAACTCCAATTAATTCTGAACTTCTTTGCAAGGTTATTTACTTGCTTTAAGCAATAAGACAACAGGACACCTCTTTGATTTCGAAGCATCTGGTCAACTGCAAATTGAATTCACTGCCCTCTTCTTTGCCTGAGCAGTCTATTTCAGTGACCTTTCTCACTAGATCACTGATATTAGTGGTCAGTGACCTGCTGATTGAAAAAAAAAAAAATGCTAGTTGAGAGAAATACTCTCACCATGACAGTCTTGAAGGCTACAGGATCAACAGTAAAAGTATACTAAAACTGATGAGGGAAACAGAAGGAAAACAGTGACGGCGGTGTGTCCATCCACGAATATAAAAAGAGAATCAGGCCATCTCGGATAGGGACCCAGCCTAGGGAAACAAGAGAAATCTATTATGTCCCGACTGCTCTAATATCATGTGTTCCTTTCATAGCCACTGTGGTTCTTGAGAGGTAAGAATTAATACTCCAAAACAGAAAGGCAAAGGGAGCCTCTGAGAGGGGAAGGACACATTTGCTGAAGGACTCACAACCGGTGAGTGGCAGTGCCCAGGCTGGAATTCAGGCTTTCTGGATTTCCTTAATACCACCGCAGAAGCAACAAACAAAACTTTAAGACGTTTCTGAGTAGGGAAGTGTGGGATAGTGCAGCCAGGAGGTATAAACTGCAAGGAATGAGAATCAAGAGGAAACAAGTCAGACCTCCCGGGTGGCCCAGTGGGTGAGTCTGCCTAGCAAGGCAGGGGACACAGGTTCAATCCCTGGTTCCAGAAGATTCCACATGCTAAGCCCGTGCACCGCAACTACTGAAGCCTGCACCTCCTAGAGCCTGCGTGCTGCAGCTACCAAAGTCTGCACAACCGAGAGCCCATGCTATACAAGTAAAGAAACCACCGCAACGAGAAACCTGTGCACCGCTGCTAGGGTAGACCCTGCTCACCGCAGCTAGGAAACTCGGTGCTGAGCAATGACGAACCAGCGCAGCCAGAAATAAATACAGAAATAAATAACGTTTAAAAAGAAAGAAGAAGCAAGTCCTCAGGCACAAGTCCTAAATCAAGGATGTTAATTGATAGGCAGCATAATATATGGAGATGGTTCTAGATGGGCCAATGAACTTTTTCTACAAGGAGATGGATAGTAAACATTTTCAGCTTTGTAGCCCATAGTCTCTGTCTCAACTCAACAATGCCCTTGTAGTACAAAGGCAGCCACGGTCAATATGTAAAACAAAAGGGTATGGATATGTTCTAAGAAAACTTATTTAATAAAAACTGATATGACTCTTGGGTCATAGTTTGCAACTCCCTAGTGTAGATCAGTGTTTCTGAACACAAGAAATGGTACCACCCAACTAAAGTTTGGAAATGAAAGGGAAGAGGTGTTTTTTTTTAATCATTACAATCATAGGAACTCAGACAAAGCTACTGGCACTTAGTAGATCCTAGCCAGGGATGCTAAAGATCCTGCGAAGATCTTGGGGCAATCTCATCTAAAACAGAATTTCCCCCACCCTTGTGACCATATCCCCATTGAGAAGCACTGGATTAGGCAAAGGTGACAACATATGATAACTCCCTTATCGAGTTGCCTTAAAGGTTTAAAGAGAGTATACATGTGAAGTATACTCATATACTTCATACTCTGGCAAAGTCTGAACGGTGCAGGCCCACACTGTTCAACAGAAATAGAACATGAACTGTAAGTATATTTTAAATTGTCCAGTAGCCACACTAAAAAAAAAAAAAGGGTAGGTAAAAATAATTTTAATAACATTATGCATTTAACCCAGTATATCCAAAATATTCCACTTCTCTAGTGGCTGAAATGGTAAAGAATATTCCTGCAATGCAAGACACCTGGGTTTGATCTCTGGGTCTAGAAGATCCCCTGGAGAAGAGAGTGGCTACCCACTCCAGCATTCTTGCCTGGAGAATCCCATGGATAGAGGAACCAAGTGGGCTACAGTTCTGAGGTCGCAAAGAGTCAAACACAACAAAGCAACCAATACTTTCACTTTTTTTCATCCAAAATACTATCATTTCAATGTGAAAATCAATAAAATGTATTAGTGAGGTAGTTTGCATTCTTTTTAGTTCTTCGAAATCAAGTATGTACCCTACAACAATGGTACATCTCAATTCAGACTAGCCAGGTTTTATGTGCCCCGTGACCTCAGTAGTGGCTGCTTTTCTGGCCAAGTCAGGAGTAGCCCCTGAGCTAAGATTATCTTCTTCCCATCCCCTTAGTTCCCAATAGGCCACAACTGCTTGAAAATGAGGAGGGTCCTTCTTGTTGCCCACCTTTTCCCACACCTGCAGACAGAGAATAATCCCCTGCCTTGGCAGAATGGCATCTCCCAATGCTTCCTACGTTTCAGTTACGAAGAACTTCCCAGACTGTACTCCCAAAATTAACCGAATGGGAAATGAAAATAACTGTACTTTCTTCACATAAAATTCCCCTGGTGTCCAAGAAACAAACACAGCTAGAAGGCCTATATTTGGTGAGGCCTTTTTAGCAACCTCTACATTGGGCAATTTTCTGAATAGCAATGCAATAAATTCTGATTACCCAGGAGTACCTTGCAACTTTAATAATTCCATCCCCAAATAAGGAAACACCTCTAAGAAGTCTAGCAGAAGGGGAGTCACAGAGTCACACAATTGGTCAAAAATTATTAAACAAGCCCTGTTGGTGGCCCATCTATGTTTATGATGAACGTACGTTTAGTCATCAGCATGCCCTAAGAATTCAGCTCTTCTCATTTGCTTTTTTTTCCCCTACTGAAACAAATGAATTCCTCCCCTGTTAGCGTTGTGACTCTTGCCAATCAAAGAAATTTGTGAAAAGAATATATGTGCATATAGGTACCATATATCTAAATGTCTATATGTCAGAAATTTATTCCCATTCCCTCAGGCCCCAGGATGCTTAATTTGGCACAAATTGTTCAAGATTAAAAGATAGCAATACAGAACGCATCCCTTTTTCTTCCTCTAGTTGTTTTGAACAGAATTCCTTGAGAATGAATATGACAACATTTCTAGCTTTTAGGATTATGGAGGTGCATAAAGTTTACTGAGACTTTTGATAAAGCACATTTTCTCACTCAAGCAGTTTGACACCTCAGGTTCCAAGCAGCCGGAACCACTGGGAGAGAGGCAGATCTTTGGAAACATCAGCAGTTCAGGGAAAATTGCTATTTGGTTTGGTTCAGTTTTCCACCCTAGTAAAACTCCACCTTCCCAGAAGACTTCCCTTGTTATTTTTTTGTTTGTTTTTCTGTTGGTTTGTTTTACATAAAAGGCAGCATGAAGGAGAAGGATATTTGCCTAGTCAAAATAATTTTTGTCCCAAAACTTGCACCTCCAAAGACAATGGTGATTGTACCATTTGACTGGATCACACTCTGTGACCCTCCCAAGGGCTTGACCTGCACAACTCCCTGTCACACTCACTGGGACACAAACTAACATCGCTGCTGCTGCTGCTAAGTCCCTTCAGTGATGTCCGACTCTGTGCGACCCCATAGACAGCAGCCCACCAGGCTCCCTCGTCCCTGGGATTCTCCAGGCAAGAACACTGGAGTGGGCTGCCATTTCCTTCTCCAGTGCAGGAAAGTGAAAAGTGAAGGTGGAGTCACTCAGTCGTGTCGGACCCTCAGCGACCCAATGGACTGCAGCCCACCAGGCTCCTCCACCCATGGGATTTTCCAGGCAAGAGTGCTGGAGTGGGGTGTCACTGCCTTCTCCCCACTAACATCGCATGCACCTCCAAATATTGGTGGTTAGGAAATATAGGAAGCAAATGTTTTTCTAAACACTCCACATTAGGGTAGTTCCTGGAAATATTGATTTGGTAAAAGGCAAGAGAGACTAATGAATTTCAATCCATATGGTCTGCTAATGAGGATCTTGCAAAATCTGGAACACCTATTGATTAACCTGTTTAATATCTTAAACCCAGTGCTTTGACCTGGATGACGCCCGCTCCACTGCCCATCCAGAAGCATTCACTGTTTTGCACATTCCAGGAGGAAGTCTCTGCTGATTCTCCAGATAACAAAGGTGCAGCCAAGGGTTTTCTCTCTCCCTCTTTGGCAACAAGAAAGCTGCCCCCTCCAGATGATGGGGTCTTTCCTCCTTCCTGCAGGTAACTGTCAGTCAGGCAGGGTGTGAGGTATGATAATTCCATCTGCGCCGTTTGGATTGTCAGCTGCATTGTTCTGCTCAGTGTGCTGTGGATTGTGAAAAACAACCAGGACGGATGATTTTAAGTAATTGCTCTGACAGAGACTGATTACAACAGTAACAACAGTCAGTTATAGTTAAGGAGTAGCCTTGGCATATGGTCTACACTTGATGTGGGAAGGAGAGTGGGGGAGAGGAAGCAAAAAGGTTTATAATTTTACAGATTGCTTTATGTTTTATAATGACTGAGTTTTCTTTTCCTTCACTTGATTTGGAAAATATCACCAACAGAAGCCTGGAGGGGAGGGGGGAATCTAAATATTGTTACAGATAAAGGAATTCAAGGAACATATTTAACTGCTATTAAGATAAATCATAAAATGATTAGGATTTTTAAGACTGATAATTATTCATTGCCACAGCATTTATTGTTCTGTGTATTGGGGTTTGTTTTCAACTTTGCGCATTCAGTGAATATCCTTTGTGAAATCTTGGCCATTGGCTGATTGCATAAACTCTTGCATTCATTGTGAAAGATGAATCATTATTGTTAGTGGCTTACCTCTCCAAACTGGTCTGAAGTTTCATTCATGAAAAATACCTTAGCAAAACAAATTATTCATTTTATATAACTTTTATAAAATAATGTATGTCTAACATTTAATATTATAAAATAGAGATCTATCTGTTTTTGTTTAATGAGAGAATATTTCAAACACTCAAAAATACACATTTGCCTGAAACAAAATCGAAAGGAGGAGCCTGTTTATTTTTTGGAGCTACATATAGAGAAACAAAGCAATGAATAGATTTCATTCTAGTTGGGTTTTTAATTTTTATACCATCTTATTTTTAATTTTTTATAATGTCTGATAAATGGCACGTGAGATTATATGCAGAGGAATGAATTAGAAAGCTTCTTCAAAAATAATTGAAATGATAGTGATTTTTTTTAAATAAATGGTAATATGCTCAATAAAATAATTCAGCCCCAGATAAATAGGAAAGTCTTTGGAATAAAAATTAGGGTAATAATTTAACACTGTGAAAAGTAAGTATGATAAAGTACATCTGAAGGACGTTAATTACTTATGTGTATGTGAGCTATTGTTGGGCACATAATGGCTGATCCATTTGCCAGCATAGGCTCACAGCTCCCAGTATTTTAACTCATTACTTTATAAATCTCTGCTGTGATACCTTGAAGAAAAAAGAGGTGCTTTCTAAAATATACTCCTATTTAACATTAACTAGTGTTAAGCAAAATAATTTTCACCACATTATTACTTAAACAAAAGAAAGTGTTGGACTAACTAATATTTTCTATGTTTGGGACTAGCTAGTGTTCAAGAATTTCCAATGGTTATGAATATCACTTTCATTTCCAAAGGGAAAATGAGAAGGGCTGTGATTGGACCACTTGTACAGTCAGACTTTAGAAGCTAATTTCCATGTACTAAAAAGTCTGTGAATCTAAGGAAGTTTAGAAAAGTAGAGGACCTTTTTTTTCTTTTTTTCAGTGATTTAGGTTATGACCTGCCTATGAAGATATGCAAGTCACCTTGCAAGTTCACCTTCCAGGTATTGCAAACCATCCATACTAAGTAAAGTTCTCCACTGGGAAAACTGATAATTATTCAGGAATACTAACACAATTGGTTCTGAATAGCACAGTTACTTAGGATTTTTGGTTTCTAAAAATCACTCTTCTCAAACATTCTTTTTATCCTCTAGACACATCCATACTTCAAAGAGCTGACTGCTTACATATTTAGTTGAATAAGCAAATTGGTCATAATTAATCCAAATGAATATCTTCCTTTACGACTCTGAAAATCTTTCAAGCACAAGATAGTGTTGAGATTTTTTAAATGAAACTGAAATATTCTTAATGAATTAGGAACTAAGCATGCTGATACTAAGGATAACATTTTATGAACGTGGTGTGTGTGTTAATCACTTAGTCATGTCGAACTCTTTACGACCCCATGGACTGTAGCCCACCAGGCTCCTCTGTCCATGGGATTCTCCAGGCAAAATTATTGGGAGTGGACTGCCATGCCCTTCTCCAGGGGATATTCCCAATCCAGGAATCGAATCTGGGTCTCCCACACTGCAGGCAGATCCTTTACCTTCTGAGTCACCAGGGAAGCTCAAACAGGTTGCGTTGGCCAGAAGTTAAACCCAAGTCAAGTGCTTGGAAGGCAGCTATGCTAACCACCATACCACCAACACCTAGACATCTCAAACCTGGTATTTTTGCCCTGAAACATTAAAATCAATTGGAAGAGTCCTATTTCACAGTTTATTTTTTAAGTGGTACAAAAATTGTTAGCATTTTGAAAAGTGCTTCTTCTATTCTCTTAGAGATCACCCATTATTTTCTTACAGCTAAGCAAACTGATGTGTGTTATTTACCTAGTCCTTGTAGGAATTTGAATATGAAATGCCTGAATTCAATCATCTCCAAGGTATTTTTCTCTAAATTTCCTTTACCTAAACTTCCCATTTGGGGATAAGGGCCAAAAAATAAAATTTGAGGAAACTTGTGGCACCTTTGGTAACCTCTGAAATGTGGTTAATTGTATTCTAGTCTCCTTTGAAGACCTTGAATACCCACAAAAATTTGAAGAAACTAGTTGAGAATTTAAACCTTTCTATATTATCTAATTCTTTTACCTCAGCTTTTTCCCTCCACTTATCTATTGCATTATAATCCACCTCAAAACCAATAGAATTTAAGCAACCATAATATATTATTTCTTATGATCCTGTGGATCCAGAATTTGGACAGGGCTCAGTTAGTCGATTCTTCTGCTCCATCTGCCATTGGCTGAGGTCACTCCCTCAGGTAGTTTAACTGCCCCAGGGCTGGACTGAAACACCCAGAAGACCTCATTCATGTGTCTGGCATTCCCATGCTCCCTCACATGGCTTCTCTCTCACTCCCCTCCCCTCTCCCTTCTCTCCTTCCTCTTCTTTCCTCTCTCCTTTCTCTCTACAGGTCATCTTTTCTCATTCAACAGTCTTAGCCATGTTTCTGTACAGCATGGTGGCTGAATTCCCCAGAAGGAGGAAGTTGTCAGTCCTCTCAAAGGCTTGGCACAATCTCACTTCTGCTACACTCTGTTGATCAAAGTAAGTTTAAAGGCCTTCCCGGACTCAAGAAGAGGAGAAACAGAATTTGTCCCAATAGGAGGAGGGGATGAATGAATAGCAGTTATATTTAGAAATCATTTCCATACTTTCTGAGAAATCAGTTAGACAACTGATGAACGTAAGAAAACATTTCAGTCACACAAAATATTACTATTTGGTGATGGACAGGGAGGCCTGGCGTTCTGCGATTCATGGGGTCGCAAAGAGTCGGACACGACTGCGCGACTGAACTGAACTGAACTGAATTTCATTAGTTATCATCATGGAGAATGGTGTGCTAAAAGATACTTGGTTTGTGTAGTAAGCTTTCGGTACATCTATGCATACCTGTCTGTACTTCTTTTTAAAATTATTCTCAACTTTATAAGATCTTTTTTGATGTAAAGTACAATAATCTCTGAAGAATGATTCCTAACATTGCTTCCCAGATAAACTAACTAAAAACCAAGCATATTGACTTTAACGTTCTGAAAAATAAGCTTAACTTTGAATTTGGGGAAGTTTAATCTATAGCTCTAAGTGGCTGAAGGGCTGGTACTAGCCATCTTTTCCTTTGGGCCTTTGCAAGATCAGCTTTCAAAGAAACTTTATCATGCTGTGAAATTCTCTAAGACCCACTGTGTGAGCTGATAAGACCAGAGTCCATTTGTTTTAAAAATATTCAGCCTTACTCTGCTCTCATTATTTCTCAAAAATACAAGGATTTAAAAGTTATTATTCCATGTTTGGGTCCTCTCAGTAGAGTTTCAGATCTTTTATGAGGTTAGGTTCAAAATTACTTCTAAATGTATTAATGAATAAATGATTTGTTTACAGGTTTTCTGTTGAAACAATTTTTGGTGCTTCTCCAAATGAATAAAACCATATAACAGAATATTCTTTGGTGCCAGACAGATTTGGGTTTAAAATTCTACTTTTAGCACTTTTAGAATGGTATGGCCTTTACTCACTTTTAGAATGATAATAGGCTCACCTTTGGTGGTAGGATGGATTAAAAAGATGTGTAAAATTTTTAGCTCAATTTTGGGACATAACATTCAGTGGTATGACTTTTGATATTAAATTCTTTCAAGTCCAGACTTTTGGATAAATGTCCTATTTTTAATCAGGTTGCTTATCAAAATACAGAGAGAAAAGTAATGGTTATTTCAACTTCCCTAAGCATCAATGAGATAGGAGTTTTGATTAAGCTTTTCTTTTTCATTAGAAGGAGTGTGTTTACAATCACTAGTTTTCCAAAATCCTCCTTGAAAAGGGGGTATTATAGTCAAATATATTGAGGAAATAAATATTATAATGAAGAAAATTACTCTTAATTCTCTCACAGAAAACCATAATATACATTAAACTCTCTAAAATATTTTGTGTAAAATTAAGAAATATTCTTAAATTATTTAACTTGGCATTTTATAAATTTTAGCAAAATTTAAATGTATAATAGTAAAATTGAACCATAAGACTGAAAAATAATCAACTACTGTATAACCTATGTACTTTGAAATCTATTTTTTTCCTATAGAAATGGCAGGAACATTTCTATTTGAAGGTATCCAATAAACTTAATCTTACACTAAATAGCCAATTTGGAGAAGGAAATGGCAACCCACTCCAGTATTCTTGCCTGGAGAATCCCAGGGACGGAGGAGCCTGGTGGGCTGCCGTCTATGGGGTTGCACAGAGTTGGACGTGACTGAAGCGACTTAACAGCAGCAGCAGCAGCAGCAGAAAATAGCCAATTGGTTCATGACAATTCAGGATCATTATTAAGAATGTAGTTTCTATATTTATTGTCCTAATGAATTTTGATATATTGTGTAAGGTTGTCTGCCTTAAATTTAATAGTTGCTAGACAGGGGAGCCTGGTAAGCAGCCATCTATGGGGTCGCGCAGAGTCAGACACGACTGAAGTGACTTAGCAGCAGCAGCAGCATGTATATCTGAGATAAGACAGGTATAAATGTTGAAATATTTTTATATATATGTATGTGTTTATCTTTATGATGATCTCAGTTTTCTTGATATGTCTGCTTAATAGTCTCCCTCCTCAACTCCATAATAATATAGAAATTCAAGGAAAGAGATTTCCAGAAAAATCAAGTGATCATTCTTATTAAATCAATATCTTCAAGTTTATACTCACAACGAATTTATAATTTCTGCCCAGAGGATAGTTTCCTAACCCATAAAACAAAATAGTAATGTTTTATGATCATTGTTTCTTTAATTCTGTATACTTTCCCCCACTTATTAAGTCATCACTTCAAAAAGCAAATGCTTTATATTCTGACATATATCACAGTGTCTATTAGTGGTAGTGGCACTGTAAAACAGGATAGCTTAGTAGGTGAGCAAGGTAGATAAATGTAAAGAAGAAAAAGAGACAAAGAAAGGAAGGAAGGCAAAAAAGAGAGCAGGACAAAGAGGGGAGGGAGGAAGGACAAGTGCCCAGGCTCATAACTGTTCTGAAACATCATCAGAAGTCTGCACATAACTAGCTAAGTGCCATTTTCAGTTAAGAACCAAAATAACAACTCCTGGGATGCAAGCTGATGCGCAAAAAGACAACACCTAGAAAATGAACATGTACAAATAAACTGTTAGTTTGCTTCTCTCATTAAAAGTGAACTCTTTGCTGGTAGGATCAGTGTCTTAACAGAGCATCCGGCGCAATGTGAAGAGCATACTCTTCACATGTTTAAATGAATAATTTCATTAAGTATGTATTATAAAACATATGGTTTCATCTGGAAAAGGTTGGTCACACAGTTAAAAAAAAAAAAAAGGAAATACTTTAACAAACTTTGCATATTTCCCATGTTTAAGTACCCACTGAAGCTCGGCTGTCTTGATTTTTCCCGTCCGTGTTTCTTCAGATGAATCAGTGCCATAGCAGGGAGAGTCCTTTAAAGTGTACCTCAGATGCGGAGACATCTTGCTCCCTAGAGCAAACAAACTTTTCTTTCAGTATGACAGAAGACATCAATTTTAAGGAAATATTTGGGTGAAACCTTTCATGCAAGGAATCAATTTAGCTATGTAGAAATAGCTACCCACAAATGCATGCATCAATTTATTCTTTTTAGAGGCGTTTGTCTAACACAGGTTAAATCAGAACAAGTCAACGAGGAAGCATATAAATTTGAATGACAAACAGAATACATGTCTCATTTTGTTGAGATTTTACCATGAGATTAACATTAAAAAAAAAAAACCTGCACACTCCATTTTTAAGAAAGAAGACTGTAGCTACCTCACAAACTTCACGCATTAATTTTGCAATATTTTATGTGAGATAAAGCAAGATGAAAATTAAATATTAAGAGTTCAAGAGCAAGAAAGAGAATGTAATGGGCGGATATGGTTTTCTCCCTTCTTGGATGTCTTCAAAAAAAATTAATTTTCCAGAGATGGAAACATTGTCTCCCTAAGAGAACAGGATGCTTAATAACACTTTAAAAATACTGTAATTTAGCTAAAATAGAGAAGGAAAGGGGAAACAACAGAAAACTTCTCCATGGTAAAAGGAAGAGGAACAGAAAAATCACACACAGTGTACTAGTTACAAGTTAAATCCTCTTAACTGATTTATTTTACCTTTTTTGTTGTTTTGTTTTGCTAAGTAACCTATTTTTAAATGCATCCATGCATAGATTGGCCCTATTATTAATAGTAAATGTACATTTCAACCTGTCAAGTTTTTCTAGCCCCACTTTTCTAAGATTTTTTTTTTTAAGGAAAAAAAATTTAAAAAGCAAAGGCATTTCCTAGGGCACATGCTGCCAGACACCCAGCATTTATCTTATCTCAGTTGATGACTTCCTTTTATCCTGAAATGATTTGACAATGACTCTATGATTTCCTGTACAAATTACCCTTTGAAAGTGGCAGTGGCGCTTGGCAGCGATCTTCACTTAATTACTGAGTGGATTATTAGCATACGGCTCCCCCCCCCCTTTCATTTCTTTATATCTTCTAGATTGCGTTGACAGTTCCCTTTCATTGCCTGCTTTAACTCACTGAATACTAAACATTATGCAGATTGCAGCTGAGAAGTACCCAGGCTACTCTACAAACCCCTAGTCTGCACCAAAACCTTTTTGATGGAGAGTAATTTACAGGTCAGAAATCAATAGTGTGTCTGGGAAGTGCATTTGTGGGTTTTCTTAATTTAAATTGAGCAGTAATGTTCAAAAGTGAATATTCTTCTGCGATCTTTCTGAAAAACAATTAGTTTTGTTCCTTCCTTTAATATCCTCTGTCTTTAAATAGGCTGAGATCTTGAGATCTTATTTCTCTTAAATTCCTTTCCCTACCTAACCTGCCAGGAAGGGGTTAAAGAACCCCTTTTTGAGAAGTGATACGTTTCACTCCTTATCTGTTTCTGAAGTCAGAGGGCTGATAAGCTGACCTTCTCTGCCTGTGTAAAGCGTTATTTATTGTTTGCCAAGGCAAGACAAATGCAAATGATAAATTGCAAAGATGTCTTCGGCACTCTCAGAAGGAACCTTCTCTTCTGTCTTGGCTCCCATCTTTTGGCAAAAATTTGCACATATGTCAGGCATTCTCCATCCAGAGCTTTATCCCTTTCTCCCTCCCTCCCTGAACTGCATTCTAAAGCATCTTCCACGTTTCCCAGGGTATGGGGACATGAACCCCTTCCCATTTCAGCCGTATGGTGTAGCTTAGTTTAGAGGGCTGTTTTTTGTGTGTTTGTTTGTTTCCTCTTCTTGGGAGGAAAATACAATATCATACATGAGTGATTTCAGGACTTGGTGGAAGTGACACCAAAGCAATAGGAGTCAGCACGGGTGAGGAGAACAGCTGGGTGCTGACTGTGGCTCTCCATTCCAGGACCATCAACCACCAGCTTTATTCTTCTCCTGTTACATCTGCTATGAAATTTGGGTCTTCCAGGTGGCAGCCCAACATGCTGTCCAGTGCTATCAGGCCATTTAAATGCTTTGAGCTAATGCTGCATATCCATTTTCTAAACAAGTTAGCAGATACCATATGCAGCAATTAAAGTTTTATTGAGTGGTGCCTGCTTTCCATACTGAATTTGGATTGGCTACCATCTGTCTCAAAGCCTGTGGTACCATCCCTGTTGCTTGAGAGAGCATTTGTAAGGATAGAAGATTTTTTCTCAACTTCTGAAGAAGCTGCTTGCATTATTTTTTTATATGCAAGCCCACAAAAGTGGAATTGGTACAAGAAAAATACCAGACAATTAGAAGTTAGGATTGAATACCTGTTTTTGAGTAGTACTGTCCATCACCCTAGAAAAAAAGAATCTTGTAGCTTCCAGCCTGGCCATTTTTAGTATATATCTCTTGCTAAATATGTTATTTTCCGGAGATACCTTCTATGGGAAACCCAATGAATCAAAATTAAGGCTACACCAAGGACATGAACATTATTCTGCATTTGTAAGAATTAAGCATTCATTCTTGTTTTCTAGGAAAACTTTACCTGGAACCACAGGGGAAAATTGAAATATAAATTTTACATTTTACTCACTCTACTGGTAAAAAAATCTGTGGAGACAGCTATTTAAGATCAATCAGAGCTAAACAAAGCTTTGAAGAAAGCATTTATTAAAATTTAAGTGACGCCTAAATACTTGAGCTGTGATGGTTTACTAATACATTAATATTTGATGTTTTCCCAGACATTTTTATCACTGTATCTTTGACCTTCATGAATACTGAGATAGGAAAACATATGATAGTGAAATTAAAAACCTCTTCAAAATTTTTAAATTACCTGAGTGTTAGCGTAGTCTAATAGAATAAAGACTGGAGAGCAAATCTGTTGACAAATTCTTGATTGCATAATCTTGGATATATTGTTTGATATTTCTGGGACAATTTTCTCCATGGGAAAAATGAGAATAGTGCGACCCTATTGATTCTATTCTTTTTAAAACTAACTTGAAAATGTCTGAGCTCAGGCTTTGAATCTTTAAAATCCGTAGCTGATAAGTGAAGAGAGAAACAGCTGTAGTTTTGTGCTGGCTTTTATCATGTCATATGGTGATTGTTCAATAGGGTTTCCTCACTATTCAGGTCCTGGTGAGCAATGTTAAACTCCATGAATGACAAGTTCATAGCATTATAGGCTTAAACATCCCCTACTTAGAGGAAATGTGACATATTTGAACAAAAACACTGACTGTGATTCAGGAGACCTGTTTGCTCACCTCAGTTCTACTCTTCACTAGGTAGGAAAATAATCAGTTTGAGTCGTTTGGCCTGTTCTGTAAAATGGAGCTCAAAACCCATGTCCGCTTCTTTAGGCTACTGTGAGACAAAAGAGTTTGTAAGAGCTCTGTAAATAATGGTTGGAATATGAAATGAAAATAGTACTTTCAAATTATGAAGGGCCATCACAAATCATACCCATCTGTCAACTGAAGGTGAAATGTCATATCTTTAAATATTAAGGGTCTTCTATCTTGAACCCAATAAGTAATGTATTTGTACCTGTCTAAAGACATTGTTCTCTAGTTCTCATAACCTAAGAGAAAATAGTCACAAAACCCCTCTAATCTTTGCTATTTGATGCATGTGGTCTTTGGAAGTGAAGTTTCAGCATCACATGGGAAATTTTCAGTTCACTTCAGTCCAGTTCAGTCGCTCAGTCATGTCCAACTCTTTGCAACCCTATGAATTACAAGCACACCAGGCCTCCCTGTCCATTACCAACATCCTGAGTTCACCCAAACTCATGTCCATCGAGTCGGTGATGCCATCCAGCCATCTCATCCTTGGTCGTCCCCTTCTCCTCCTGCCCCCAATCCCTCCCAGCATCAGAGTCTTTTCCAATGAGTCAACTCTTCACATGAGGTGGCCAAAATATTGGAGTTTCAGCTTTAGCATCAGTCTTCCAAAGAACACCCAGGACTGATCTCCTAGAAATTGCGAATTTGAAGTCTTTCCCAAACCAACTATATCAGATCTGCTTTTAGCAAGATCATCAAGTGAGTTGAATGAGCATTAATGTTTGAGACAAACTGCTCTTATAATAATTCTGATTCTTAGGAAATTTTTCATTTTTAAAAAAATTAGAATATTTGCCTATAAAGATATTGTGAGACTTTAAAGATTATTAGCACAACCCCATTATTTCAAGAATAAAGACAATAAATCTAAACCAGGTTTCGTGTGATTTGCTTAAGATTAAATGGTTGATTCATTTATTTGTTCATCCAGCAATTACTGAGTGCCTATTGTGAACCACACTCTGTACTAGGCAAGGAGGATTCTATTTAGAATAAAACATGACACCCCATATCCGAGGGCTTGCAATCTGCTGGGGGAAGATGAAAGCTTCCACTCCTGTCCAGTCTTCCTTAGTCATACCACAGAACTCTTCTCTAAAAGGCGTCTGTTCCTGCCTAATAATTTATCCTTACCACTGTCTTGGAGAAGGAAATGGCAACCCACTCCAGTATTCTTGCCTGGAGAATCCCAAGGACAGAGGAGCCTGGTGGGCTACCTACATGGGGTTGCAAGAGTCAGACACAACTTAGCAACTAAACCATCACCACCACTGTCTTAAGTATATTTCAGACTCACATATTTATTTATCCCCACTGCTTTGCCATTGGAAAACCTCTGCCCAATGAATTTGATGGAATCAAGTATCATTCTTTCAGTTCAGTTCAGTTCAGTTGCTCAGTTGTGTCCGACTCTTTGTGACCCCATGAATCGCAGCACACCAGGCCTCCCTGTCCATCACCATCTCCCAGAGTTCACTCAGACTCCTCTCCATCGAGTCCATGATGCCATCCAGCCATCTCATCCTCTGTCATCCTCTTCTCCTCCTGCCCCCAATCCCTCCCAGCATCAGAGTCTTTTCCAACGAGTCAACTCTTCACATGCGGTGGCCAAAGTACTGGAGCTTAGCTTCAGCATCATTACTCACATATAAAAGAAAAATGGCTTATTGGTGAGCATTGTGTCAAAACACTGGCAGATACATCTTATGGTATGTGCTTTTCACCTATTCTCCAACCCATGCTCACCCTTAACATAGAATTAATATTTTTATCAATAACAAAAATAACATATATTGAAGCCTCACCATGTGCCAGGCATGAGTCTCAGCATGCCACTTGTATGATCTCATTTGATCATTACATCTGTTCCATGACATAAACATCATCCCCTTTTTACAGATGAAGTAATTGAGACGTGGAAAAAAATTGAGTAAAATAGCAATAGAAATGTATTGGAACTCTGGGTATTCTGACTTCAGAAGCCTACTTATGTATATAAAACCTTAAGGAAATTATTGTGCCTTTTAGAATACTTTCCAACAGGATAGGTTGTCTCTAATTGCACATTCTTTTCTTTTTGTCCTGAAGCTGGCAGACCTCCCACTGATGACAATGGGAGATCTAGACACATTAGTCCCAAGTAGCTCTTTCAAAAGAATTAAACAACCTGATGAAGATCTTAAACTTAATTAAAGTACTTTCATTTTCCTGACTGAAAGGTCAGTAGAAGCAAAGAGGAGCTGCAGTTTCAATTATTTATTGACTGTGCAGGGTTCTTCCTTCATGAACAGCAATTTGCTAATTTTTATAACTATGAATGTCTTGTAATAATGTTCTTTATTACACAACATTGGATGAATGCCCACGTTGCTCTCTTGCATTTTCACTGTAATGGTTTCTTCGAGTGTGTGCTTCTTGTCTCCCCTATTGCACACTCCCATCATTGGGTCATTTGTCTGTAAGTGATCGAAAAGTGTATTTAGATCTCAACGGCCAATTACACGTTCACACCGAGGCCTGGTCATCCAAGTCAGAAGGGTGACTCTAACATCGGTCTAAGAGCTTTCTGGCAACCATTTCTTTTCTCATTACCGCTTCATTTTTACAACTGGACTCGAATGCTGCTTGGACAGAAGCCAAGTCTACAATGAGTAAATGATCTGAATTTAGTGAGTTTCACATCAAAGTAACTTCTTCTGTGTGTTGTCAGTATAGAAGAATGTAGTGGTCTCTCGGTCTATAGTTTCTAAGTGCTTGTAGTCTTTTTTTCACTCCTTCCTGTTCCATTTATTAGTATCCCTAGAGAGGATGAGCTCAGAAATTGTGTTAAATGGCTGAGTATTGATGCTCTTAATAAAGCTTTATAATGCTGAAAATATTAATATAAAATAAAGCCTGAGGGTTATCTATACTTTCATTTTTCATATTCTTCATGACCTGAGGCAATCAAGTACTGCATGCTTTGTTGTCAAGATCTCCTCAACATTAGAACATGAAAGAATGTGTTTAGTCACGTATTGTTCATTTGAAATAGACACACTTCTAGAACCTTACTATATTACTGTTTCTCCCTCTCCTGAAAAATTCCTCTGAAAGCCTGGACCAGTTCCAAGAGGATTATGTAATTAAATACCAAAAGATCTTCTTATATTTGTACCAAAAGTAGTCTCCTGGTATATGCCCCAAAGTCATATTGTGTATAGAGGCTCCCAGCAATTTCTTTCAATGAGCTAACAATATTGATCCATAATCAGTATTTCCACCCTTTGGCCACTGCTTCCAAAGTTTGCCATTGATCACAACTTTGCCCTTGCCTCTAAGGAAAGCTTTATTCTGATCTTTTGTTGCCAGTTTGATTTGTGGCTACATAGATCTCTCAACAATGTGGAGATGTGTTGCGTTACTTCAAAATCTTCTTTGGAAAATTTCCTTTCACCTGGATGCAATCTCATATTCTTTCAACAATAATTTACTAAGTATATGCTCTAAGAGATACCAAAACATTCATGATAAAAATCCTTAACAATATCCATTGACTAAAATATATTATCAAAACTTCTTAGACTTGTATTAGAATCTCGAAGACTCTCCAGGATCTGGTAACCACCTGTTTTTATAGCTGGGATTCCAATTTCTTCCTACCTCCAACTCTCCCCTTCAATCACCCTGGTTACTCTCTGTATGAAATAGTAAAATAAAACCCAAGCAAGACCTAAGCTGACAGGATGCATTAGTGGCTCACTCACACTGATTAGTGAGTTTGGGAAGTAGTCTGTGCTGTGTCTGAGGGCCTGTGAGGAGAGGGAGCTCTGGGAACTGGTGAGTATGTTGTGGTGCTCCTACACGACTTTTTTTAGGTGGATGTGAGAGTTGGACTGTGAAGAAGGCTGAGCGCCAAAGAACTGATGCTTTTGAGCTGTGGTGTTGGAGAAGACTCTTGAGAGTCCCTTGGACTGCAAGGAGATCCAACCAGTCCATTCTGAAGGAGATCAACCCTGGGATTTTTTTTGGAAGGAATGATGCTAAAGCTGAAACTCCAGTACTTTGGCCACCTCATGCAAATAGTTGACTTACTGGAAAAGACTTTGATGCTGGGAGGGATTGGGGGCAGGAGGAGAAGGGCACGAGAGAGGATGAGATGGCTGGATGGCATCACTGACTCGATGGGCATGAGTCTGATTGAACTCCCGGAGTTGGTGATGGACAGGGAGGCCTGGCGTGCTGCGGTTCATGGGGTCGCAAAGAGTCGGACATGACTGAGCAACTGAACTGAACTGAACTGAGGTGACAAACTGGCCAATCTTCTCAGCCCCTAGAACTCAGTGATTTCATCAGCATCCCTTGTTGTTCAGTCATTCAGTCCCATCTGACTCTTGGTGACCCCATGGACTGCAGCACACCAGGCTTCCCTGTCTATCACCAACTCCCAGAGCTTAGTCAAACTCATGTCCATCCAGTCGGTAATACCATCCAACTATCTCATCTTCTGTCGTCCCCTTCCCCTGCCCTCAATCTTTCCCAGCATCAGGGTCTTTGCCAACAAGTCAGTTCTTCACATCAGGTGGCCAAAGTATTAGAGTTTCAGCTTCAGCATCAGTCCCTCCAATTCAGGACTGATTTCCTTTAGCATTGACTGGTTGGATCTCCTTGCTGTCCAAGGGACTCCAACACCAACTCTTCAACACCACAGTTCAAAAGCATCAATTCTCTGGTGCTCAGCCTTCTTATGGTTCAACTCTCACATCCATATATGACTACTGGAGAAAACATAGCTTTGACTATACAGACCTTTGTCAGCAAAGTAATGTCTCTGCTTTTTAATACACTGTCTAGGTTTGTAACAGCTTTTCTTCCAAGGAGCAAGCATCTCTAGGGGATGTAATATTAGGAGGAGCCTCAGAAAGTAGGCTGGGGCCTCTTTGGCTTGTATCCCTCCTTCCTTCTATCATGACTTTGATTTTTTTCTAAGAATCTCCTAAATTTCCTCATACAGATGTTCTCTGTGAATTCAGATTGTACCTAACAATAGAAAGCATGCTTTTTCCAGAATACGTATTACTGCGGCTTTGATTAGGCCTGAGTTTGATTTGTGTAATTATGATTTGTCCTCTAAGGCATGGCACTCCATACATTTCAAATCCCGCAGTACCACTCCTTGCCTTCCCTTGATTTGCTTTCCTTAACCCTCACTGACCAGTGCAGGACAATCTCCAGCCTAACCCTTCCCGCTCTGTTTTCAGTGATCAACTTACCAATGAGTGAGGTCATGACACCTAATGGCGATAAAGAATGTGCACCTCAGACTCAACATGTGCATTATCAAAGTACAGTTGATCCTTGGACAACATGGGCTTGAACTGCAGGGGTCCACTTACATGCAGATTTTTTTTCCAGTGGTAAATACTAGTACATTGTCCTACATTGTTGACTCCGAGGATGGGGAACTATAAATATGGAAGAACCAGTTATATGAAGGGCAGACTCTAAGTCATAAGCACATTTTCAACCACAGGGCAAGTCAGAGCCCCTCACCCCAGCAGTGTTCAAGAGTCAACTGTATCTGCTTATCATTCCTGTTCCCCCTTGATAAATAGAAAGATTTTTACTCACTTCAAATTAGAAATTTCTTTCACCTTTATGAATTATGTTCAAGTTTCATCAATTCTTGTCTGAGAAACTGAAGCAGAATCCCAAGCTCAAAAGAGGAAAGCAGAAAAAATATAAGCCTCTGTGGAATTTTTGGACAATATAAATTTTCAGACAATATATGGATAAATAAATGAATTATATAATTATCTATCCAAGTCTTATCAATTATCTTTCTCAACTATCTCTTGAACTTGAATTGGTCACTACCTCACCACAGCTACTCTTAGCTAACCATAAAATCTCTCTTCTGAAATAATGTAATAGGGTAAACATGACCCAGCTTACCTCTTTCATTTTCTTCTTTTTTAGAATTCATGTGTCTTTTTCCCAGATGGTCATGAGACATCTCTTTGAATCATGACCACAATCATGTTTAACTGTCACCTTTAATATATAGCTACACTCAGGGAGCCTGGTGGGCTGCTGTCTATGGGGTCTCACAGAGTTGGACACGACTGAATCGACTTAGCAGCAGCAACAGCAGCAGTCCTCCATAGCCTCACCCTGAACTGCTCCACATGCTGGAAGAATTCATGGAGGGTGAGGGAAGCAGTGAACTGATCATGTTTCTATATTTTCCCCTTATTCTTCTGCTTCTGTCTAAATGTCCTTACCACTTTGTCTTCCTGAAAAACTTCCCCTCATTCTTCTAGATCAGGTTCAAATATCATCTCCTTTGTGAAGTTATCCTGATTATATCTTATAATATCATGCCTTCCTCTCCTTTACATACACTTAAAATATGTTTTTTGTGTCTCTACATTTCTGTGCATAAGGCAAAGAAAGTGATTTGAAACAGTGTTACCAGATTTCTTACCATTAGCATCTTTAATCAAATAATATGTGATTAGAGGTTTCACAGCAACATTTAAGACCCACTGCACTGCCAGCCATTCTCCTCAGAATTATGTCTTCCTCAGATAGTCATCTGTTGAGGTTCCAAGGTGTCCTACATGGGATTAAGAGCTGCTGGGAAGAGATATGGAGTTTGTTGAGCTGGGCACGCATACACACACACACACACACACAACCAAATCCATTTGTTATTGGCAATTCAAAAGTTATATGTCTTCCAGGTGACTTTTAGATATTTTTTTTCTACTTTACCCTTTTGAGCTTGTGCTTCCACTTCATCTTCTCAGATAATAGCCACCATCAACCAATAATATCAATTATTGCAGGTGACTGAAACTTCTTCATGTATACCAAGCACTGTGTAAGTTCTATAGGGATATAGTAGCCTTAAATTTTGAGTGAGGAACCCAAAAGTAAACTTGACCAGACAAGGAATAGAGACCGTGATTGATAAACAATGGTTAGTCTGTCCAACCCCAAAGCCATTGCTCCTAGCCACACCACTGTGTGCTTCCTTGAATCAACCATTAACTAAAGAGCCTTATTTTAAAAAATTCTTATTCATAATCTCAGAGTAAATACCTCTTGTCATCTTTGTCTTGATGGCAGAGACCCAGTGACATACTGGGAACTTCCTGGAAAGCTTATCACACTGACTGTCATGTTAAACAGGCTCATATAAGACACTCAAGATACTTCTACAAAAGCCAGGCAGTATTATTTGAAACTTCACAGACATTTGAACCATTTTACTATGTTGTAGCATTTAAGTCAGTTTGAGCTTAAGGCTATTTTGTCATCTTTTTTGTTTGGTGAGTTATGTTTGGAAAAATCTTAAAATATGGTTATCAGTCTTATTTAATCTAAAAGCATAAGGAAAAGGAGACTTTTAATGACATTTTCTCTTTTTTAAAAAAGAAAAACTTTATCACAGTTGATTTCAAACTGACAAAAGTAAAGAGAATATCATAGTAAATTCTAATGTTCCATATATAAAATAGATAGCCAACAGGAATTTGCCGTATGGCTCAGTAAACTCAACAGGGGCTCTATATCAACCTACAGGGGAGGGATGGGAAGGGAGATAGGAGGGAGGTTTAAAAGGAAGCGGATACATGTATACCTATGGCTGAGTCATGTTGAGGTTTGACAGAAAATAACAAAATTCTATAAAAAATTATCCTTCAATAAAANAAAAATAAAGTCTGCCACTGTTTCCACTGTTCCCCCATCTATTTGCCATAAGGTGATGGGACCGGATGCCATGATCTTTGTTTTCTGAATGTTGAGCTTTAAGCCAACTTTTTCACTCTCCTCTTTCACTTTCATCAAGAGGCTTTTTAGTTCCTCTTCACTTTCTGCCATAAGGGTGGTGTCATCTGCATATCTGAGGTTATTGATATTTCTCCTGGCAATCTTGATTCCAGTTTGTGCTTCCTCCAGCCCGCAGCTTTAGCATTCATCAACTCTTGTTTCACCTGTAACTTCCATTTCTCCTCTCACTGAGTTATCTTGAAGAAAATCTCAGATATATCATTTCATTTATATGCATTTTAGAACTTATTAGTAACTTTCTTAAGTAATGGAAATACTATTATCTACATTTAAAATATTAACAGTAATTCCTTATTGACATAAAATATGCAGTCAGTGTTCAGATTTCTTCAAAGTTTGCCGCATTTGTACTATTTTCACAGTTGGATTTCTTCTAATTAGAATTCACAGATGGTGCATAATTTTTATTTAATTATTATGTACTCCTAAGTCTCTTTTAATCTATTTTACATTCTTTGTCCTTTTTTTTTTTTTTTTGCAGTTTATTTTCTCAAAAATCTTAGCTTTTTGTCCTGTAAATTTGCCTTCATTTTCAAATTTGCTGATTACATCCCCATAGGACCATTTAGTTAGATTCTTCTGCTCTTTGCATTTTCCATCCTCTGGTGGATAAATCCAGGGGCTTAACTTGATGGGTGTGATTTTCTTTTTAGGACGTGACTGCTTCATTGTAGTTAGTGCTTATTATTAGATGTCAATAAGTTATACTTATTATTAGATGTTTCGCTGCCTTGTTTTATTGCTGTTGTTTAGTTCCTAAGTTGTGTCCGACTCCTTGTGACTCCATGTAGCCCGCCAGGCCCCCGTGTTCATTGACTCAGTATATCTTAATTCATCCCTTCATTGTCTAGGGAAAGCCTCTTCAAGGCTCTTGAGTCCTTGTGACAGAATCCCAGTTGTCTTTCACAGGGTCCTTGTTTTCTGGCACAAGATGTTTCAGATTCACCTTGTAACTTTCAGTATTCACCCTTTGAATCAGCTGCTTGTCTAGAAAGCCATTTTGAAGGAAGAAGTCATGTTTTTTATAGGCCACAATCTAGCATCTAAATTATCTCCAGATCTTTTTACCAGACAGAAGTTTTTTGTTATTAAAATGTTCTAATTGCTTGCTTGGTTTACATCATATATGTAATATATAATGAGCTTAAAGAACCTGCCTGCAAATGCAGGAGACATAAGAGACATAGGTTTGATCCCCAGGTCAGGAAGATCCCCTGGAGGAGGAAATGGCAACCCACTCCTGTATTCTTGCCTGGAAAATCCCATGGACAGAGGAGCTTAGCAGGATAGAGTCCATGGGGTCACAGAGTCAGACACAACTGAAGTGACAGCATTCATGCGCACACACACATAATATATAAATAATGTATTTAATAATTTCAGAATAACAACAACTATAAGATGACTTAAAACTAATTTTTCTTTGCTTACTATCCCGTTACAATATATGCCACTAGAGAATTTTTTTTTAAAGATAGAAATGATCTTATTTACAAAACAGAAATAAAATCACCAAGTAGAAAATAAGCTTATGATTAAAGAAAGGGAAAGAAGGGGAGAGAAGAATACATTGATTTTGAAATCAGCATGTATAAATTACTTTATATATTGAATAAAATAAATAAAATACAAGGACCAATATATAGCACAAGGAACTATATTCAAATCGTGTAATAGTCTATAATGGAAAATAATCTGAAAAATATATATATATATACATATATATAAAACATTACTTTACACCTGAAACTAACACAGCATTGTAAATCAACTGTACTTCAATTTAAGAAAAAAGAGAGTGAGATTCCACCAGAGATAAGACTATATAGGCAAGTTACTGAGTTTTAACTTAACCTGAAACAGCTCTTTAGGTCTTAAATATACTATTGGCTCCACATAGAGTTTAGTTCTTTGTTTAATCATGCCTTTAAATTTTAAACCCCACTTATATTTTTCATTTTAATGTACCTTTGTTACTATGCTGGACTGTGCTTAATCACTCTGTGTGACCCAATGGACTGTAGCAGGCCAGGCTCCTCTGTCCATAGGGACTCTCCAGACAAGAATACTAGAGTGCGCTACCATGCCCTTCTCCAAGGGATCTTCCCAACCCAGGGACTGAACCCTGATATCCCAAATTGCAGGCGAATTCTTTACCAGTTGAGCTACCCAGGAAGCCCACATATTCACATGAAAACAGAGTTCCAAAATCAAACCAACCAACAGGGTATATTCAGGGAAGACTAGCTTCTATCCCTGTCTTTCCCCCCATGTTCTTTCTCTCCCTTTAGAGATAGCTATTGGGGTGATTTCATTTTTTCCTTGGCTTGGAATACAAAGTGAAGCAGAACAAGGTCTATAGCAGAGTCATGTCAGAGAAAACGCTGGTCACAGCAAATGCCCTTTCCAGCAACCCGAGATGTCTCTATACACGGACATCACCAGACGGTCAAAACCTAAACTGGGTTGCTTATGTTCTTCGGGGCCAATGAGGGAGAAGCTCTATACTGGCAGCAAAAAACAAAGCTTGGAGCTGACTCTGGCTCAGATAATGAGCTCCTTATCACAACATCCAGACTTACTGAAAAATGGGGAAAACCATTAGGCGATTCAGGTATGATCTATCTCTACTACCTTATGATTATACAGTGGAGGGGATGAATACGTTCAAGAGATTAGATCTGGTAGCCGGAATGCCTGAAGAACTATGGACAAAAGTTTGCAACATTGTCAAAAACAATCCCAAAGGAAAAAATAAATAAATGAAAGGAGGCAAATTGGTTGTTTGAGGAGGCTTCAGCAGTATGTAAACAGAACTTCCAGATGTTCCAGATGGATTTAGAAAAGGCAGAGGAACTAGAGATCAAACTGCCAACATCCGCTGGATCATAGAAAAAGCAAGAGAGTTCCAGAAAAACATCTACTTCTGCTTTATTGACTACACCAAAGCCTTGACTGTGTGGATCACAACAAACTGTGGAAAATTCTGAAAGAGATGGGAATACCAGTCCACTTGCCTCTTGAGAAACCTATATGCAGGTCAGGAAGCAACAGTTAAAACTGGCCATGGAACAACAGACTGGTTCCAAATAGGAAAAGGAGTATGTCAAGGCTGTATATTGTCAGTCTGCTTATTTAACTTCTATGCAGAGTACATCATGAGAAACGCTGGGCTGGAAGAAGCACAAGCTGGAATCAAGATTGCCAGGAGAAATAGCAATAACCTCAGATATGCAGATGACACTACCCTTATGGAAGAAAGTGAAAAGGAATTGAAGAGCCTCTTATTGAAAGTGAAAGAGGAGAGTGAAAAATCTAGCTTAAAATTAAACATTTAGAAAACTAAGATCATGGCATGTAGTCCCATCACTGCATGACAAATAGATGGGGAAACAATGGAAACAGTGACACACTTGACTTTCTTGGACTCCATACCCTTATGGAAGAAAGTGAAAAGGAATTGAAGAGCCTCTTATTGAAAGTGAAAGAGGAGAGTGAAAAATCTAGCTTAAAATTAAACATTTAGAAAACTAAGATCATGGCATGTAGTCCCATCACTGCATGACAAATAGATGGGGAAACAATGGAAACAGTGACACACTTGACTTTCTTGGACTCCAATGCCGGGAGCCAACACGGGAGATCCCACCCATGACAAGGTCATGCAGGACTCGAGGGACTCCCTGGACCATCTGACCCATGACAAGGTCATGCGGAAGAGTCCTGATAAGCAAGGCCTCAGGACTCGACGGAACACCTGGACCTGCTCGAGCATCTACCCCCAAACCAGAATCTGCCTGTCTTACTATTTTATGTCTTTCATCAACTCTTCTGATATTAACAGGGGGCTGTCCCTGACCAAAGAGTTAACTTAGGGCTTTAGTCGGCAAATCTCCTGGGCATGAAAGGAGTGTTTCAAACCCTCTGTTAGCATTCTAGCTTACTTGGCAGGTTTATCCAGACTCTTGCAACATTGTTGAGCTTATGTTTGCTGCCAAGTTCTCACATCCCTTATCCATTGTGTTCCTGGGAGTGCATATAGTTGAGATATAGAAATAGCAAGCAGTAGCTTTAGCATTAGCAACATTAGACGTTGAGTTAATAAGTTCTTTCTTTGCTGTAACCTGCTGAATCTTTGCTCCACAAAAATGTAACTCTGTACTTTAAGGGTGATGCAGGCTAGGAATTTAAGAAGAAACCCTTTAAGGGAAAATTATTTTTCTGGCTGACCAACCTTTAACAAAAAGAGGTCATGGAATATCAGGCCTCTGAGACAGAAGATGATATACAAAAAATAAGACTCTGATATTGATAAAAGTTATTACTGATGGAATGTTGAGTTGACTCTGCATTTTTTACCTTGCTGTATGTACAATCAGGGTATAAAAGCCCCGAGAAAAATAAAGTAAAGGGGCCTCGCTCACTGAAGCTTGGTCAGCCCGTGCCATCTCTTTCCTTATCTCTTTCTCTATCTTTCTTCATTCGCCAACATCATCCATCCTAAGGATATCCCTGGACCTTGCTGGGGCTGGACCCCAACACTCCAAAATCACTGCAGCCATGAAAGTAAAAGACGCTTGTTCTTGAAGGAAAAGTTATGATCAACCTAGACAGCTATTAAAAAGCAGAGATATTACTTTGCAGACAAAGATCCATCTAGTAAAAGCTATAGTTTTTCCAGTAGTCATGTATGGATATGAGAGTTGGACCATAAAGTTGAGCACCGAAGAGTTGATGCTTTTTAACTGGTGTTGGAGAAGACTCTTGAGAGTCCCATGGACTACAAAGAGATCAAACCAGTCCATCCTAAAGGAAATCAGTCCTGAATATTCTTTGGAAGGACTGATGCTGAAGCTGAACTCCACCTAATTTGAAGAACTGACTCATTGGAAAAAAAAGTCTGATGCAGGAAAATATTGAAGGCAGGAGGAGAAGGGGGTGACAGAGGATGAGAGGGTTTTATGGCATCACCGACTTAATGGACATGAGTTTGAGCAAGCTCCAGGAGTTGGTGATGGACAGGGAAGCCTGGCATGCTGCAGTCCATGGGGTTGCAGAGAGTTGGACACAACTGAGTGACTGAACTGAACTAACGAGGCTTTACAATAGCTGAGAAAAGAAGAGAAGCAAAAGACAAGGGAGAAAGGGATAAATATACCCAATCGATCCAGAGTTCCAGAGAAAAACAAGGAGAGATAAGAAGGCCTTCTTAAATGAACAATGCAAAGAAATATAAGAAAGTGAAAGAACAGGACAGACTAGAGATCTCTTCAAGAATATTGGAGATGTCAAGAGAATGTTTCAGGCAAGGATGGGCATGATAAAGGTCAGAAACAGTAAAGACCTAAGAGAAGCAGGAGAGATGGCAAAAATACACAGAAGAACTATACAGAAAAGTCTTAATGACCCAGACAAGCACAATGTTGTGGTCACTCACCTAGAGCCAAATATCCCAGAGTCTGAAGGCAAGAGGGCCTTAGGGAGCATTACTATTAACAAAGTTAATGGAGGTGTCAGAATTCCCATTGAGCTGTTTAAAATCCTGAAAGATGATGCTGTTAAAGTGCCACACTCAAATGTCAGGACTGGAAATGGTCAGTTTTCATTTCCATCCCAAAGAAGAGCAATGCCAAAGAATGTTCATGGTACTACTGTACAATTGTGCTCATTCCACATGCTAGCAAGGTTAATTCTTCAAACTAGACTTCAGGATTACATGTACTAAGAACTTTCAGATGTACAGGCTGAGTTTCAAAGAGGCAGAGGAACCAGAGATCAAATTGCCAACATTTGTTGGGTCATGGAGAAAGCAAGGGAGTTCCAGAAAAACGTCTGCTTTATTGACTATGCTAAAGCCCTCAACTGTGTAGATCACAACACATTGGAAAATTCTTAAAGAAATGGGAGTACTAAACTACCTTATCTGTCTCCTAAGAAACCTGTATACAGGTCAATAAACACCAGTTCGAATTGGAAATGAAATAACTGACTGGTTCAAAGTTGAGAAAGTAGTATGTCAAGGTTGTAAACTTACATGCAAAGCACCTCATATGAAATGCTGGGCTGGATGAATCACAAACTGGAATCAAGATTGCCGGGAGAAATATCAGTAGCCTCAGATATGCAGATGACACCACCCTTATGACAGAAAGCAAAGAGGAAGATGCCAAATAGAAGGGGAACAAGTCGAAGCAGAGACAGATGTCATTTTCTTTGGCTCAAAAATCACTGTGAACAGTGACTGCAGCCATGAAATCGAAAGATGCTAGCTCTTTGGAAGAAAGGTATGACAAACCTAGACAGCATATTTAAAACCAGAGATGTCACTTTGCTGGCAATATTTCATAGAGTCAAAGCTATGGTTTTTCCAGTAGTCATGCATGAATGTGAGAGTAATCATAAAGAAGGCTGAGAGCTGAAAATAAGTGCTTTCGAACTATGGTGCTGGAGAAGACTCTTGAGAGTCCCTTGGATTGCAAGGAGATCAAACTAGTTAACTCTGAAGGAAATCAACCCTCTAAATACTCATTGGAAGGACTGATGCTGAAGCTGAAACTCCAGTACTTTGGCCACCTGATGTGAAGAGCCAATTCATTGGAAAAGACGCTGATACTGGGGAAGTTTAAAGACAAAAGAAGAAGGGCGGGGCAGAGTATGAGATGGTTAGAGAGCATCACTGACTCAAAGGACATGAATGTGAAAAACTCCCAGAGATAGTGGAGGACAGAAGAGGCTGCCCTGATGCAGTCCATGGAGTCACAAACAGGCACACATAACTTAGTGACTGAACAGCCACATATTCTATTATGACTTTAAATTTAAGAAAGTGCAAATATATTCATGGAATTTTGAGATAGCAGATTATTATACATACTTTTCTCTCTCTTGTTTTTTTTTTTCACTTGACATACTCTAAAAATCATTCTGTAACAGTTTATAGGTATATTCTTTATCTTTTAATAGATGCACAGTATTTTATTTTATGGATGTATAGAGTTTATTAACTGGTTCCAATTATGACAAGTATTTAGGTTATTTCCATTACTATTGCAAATACTGCTATAATCAATTGTCTTTCATTACTCTATCTTTGGAATATAGTTCTAGAATTGGGATATCTGAGTCAGATGGTAAATACATATGGTAATTTTGTAAATATTGCCAAATTTCCACCAATGATATATGAGTGTCTTCTTCTCTATAGCCTCACCAACAGGTTGTACATTTTTATGCTATGCAGAAATTTTGAGTCCTTTCCTCAATTGATTGTTTGATTGATTTTTACATAATATGTATCAATCTTTTTCTTTATGGGCTTTGGATTTTGAGTCATGATTAGGAAAGTTTATGCCATTCTCAGTTACAGAAGAAATCCTCATTCAGCCTTGTAGTACTTAAGAAATTAATTATTTACAATGATATCTCTTATTCCACATGGAATTAGCATAGTGGATAATATAGAATTAGATCCAATCTTGCCTGTTTGTATGGCTACCTACCTATTTTAAATTAACTTCATGAAAATTCCATCTTTTTCATGACTAATTTGGAATAGCAATTTACTGTATACTAAATTTTCATATACAATGTTAGGTCTATTTGTGAATTTTGCAGCCTGTTATATTAATTTATCCTTCTGTATTCATGAGACTACTTATATTTCTTTAATTAAAGAAGCTATAAAATGTATTTTGATCATGTAAGGTTGAATGTTTTTTATGCTCTTTCAAATAAATTTCAAAATTACATTGTCTGAGCCCATAACAAAATATCATGGTGTTTTTACAGAATTTGTATTGAACTTAGAAATTAACCAAGAGAAAACTGACATTTTTATTGATAATTAGTCTGTCAATCCAAAACCATGGAAATTCCTCACTGTTGTTTCAAATCTACTTTTGAGTTTTATAATTTTTCTCATATAGGTCTCAAACATTTGTTGCTAAGTATACTAATTTTGTCATTATTAGATTTGATAGATATAGATAAAGATGTGAATATAGGGTATATAAATACAGATAGCAAACAACTAATTTAGTGACTATTTCACCTACAGTTATGTGCTGTATTTCATGCTCCTATGCCCTTCCGTCCACAGGATCACACTGCTTTCTATATCACTGGCTTTTTCAGAGGGCATGTTGCTGCTGCTGCTGCTGCTGCTAAGTCGTTTCAGTCGTGTCTGACTCTATGTGACCCCATAGACAGCAGTCCACCAGGCTCCCCCGTCCCTGGGATTCTCCAGGCAAGAACACTGGAGTGGGCTGCCATTTCCTTCTCCAATGCATGAACGTGAAAAGTGAAAGGGAAGCCGCTCAGTCATGTCTGACTCTTAGCGACCCCGTGGACTGCAGCCCTGTGACAAGGCTCCTCCATCCATGGGATTTCCCAGGCAAGAGCACTGGAGTGGAGCGCCATTGCCTTCTCCACAGGGCATGTTAACCAACCACAAAAGCAGTACTTTAGAAAGTGAACTGTTCAGCAACACAATGTGTGCATGTACTAAGTTGTTTCAATCATGCCCAACTCTTTGACACACCATGGACTGTGGCCTTCCAGGCTCCTCTGTCCATGGGACTCTCCAGGCAAGAATACTGCAGTGGGGAGCCATTCCCGTCTCAAGGCAATCTTCCCAATTCAGGGATCGAACCCAGGTCTCCCACATCACAGGTAGATTCTTTCCCTCTGAGCCACCAGGGAAGCCCCAGCAACACAGTAACAAATGTAGATTCCTTAAATTTCAGTACTTTGTCTAGTTCTTTTTTTTTTTCCCCCTGGCTGTACATCTTGTGATATCTTAGTTCCCTAACCAGGGATCAAACATGTGCTCCCTACAATGGAAGCTTGAAGGCTTCACTACTGGACTGCCAGGGAAGTCCCTCTAGTTCTTAAATGAAGTGTCAAGACGCATATTTATAATATAAGGAGGCACAATGCAAGCTATATGTTCTTCATTTCCTTTGTCCTTTTTTCTTCATTTATTCAAATTATTATCCAGTATATTATTAGAAACCTTAAATATAATTAGGAGATGCATCTCAATATGCTGAATATTTTTTAGGGAAGAATTGGGATTTTGGTAACCTTAATAGCACAGATTTACAATGTTGACCAAATTAACTATGACTTTACTCTTATTTTACCAAATAAATAAAAAGTTCAACTGGCTAACTTGAGAATTTCCTCTTAATGTGTTTTTTTTTTTCACTACAGATTAAATTCCCATACCTCCTATCTGATATTTAGTGACTGAAAATGATTTGCTGGGGGGCTTCCTTGGCAGCAGTCCAGTGCAAACAATCTAGAAAGCTACAGTTCTACACTAAAAACAGGCTAAATTAATCTTAATTATCCTTTGGCTGATCCTCCTGGCTTCAAACTGATTCATTAGTGCCCACATATACAGAACAACAAAGTAAAGAATTTTCTTTCTCTTAAAGATTTATTTCCCAAACTCTCTTTTATTTAAAAACAGGTTGCCACCAAGCATAGGAGATTGCATTGCTGTCCCCAGGCCTCTGATGTCCCAGCATCAGCACACTTGTCATGGCTTCATTGTGCTGGAGTGAGCTTTCTCATCCCTTGACCTTAATTAGTGGCTCATGACAAGAAATGGCAAAATACCATTTCTGAACCTAGAACTTAAGAAGCTTTATGTGACTCTTTTTGCCCTCTTACAGCTCTGCTATTGCCATAAGAAAAAGTATATCCTGAGTTGCTCAAATTCTAACACTCAATTATGGTTCCAATCACCAATTCCAATGTGTGTTGGGAAGAGGTGGGGGAGTTTCCCACACCACCAAGCAGTTCATAGGCCCCATTTGAATGTCCTACCATTCAATTCAGTTCTGATGCTATCTACCCAGAGAGAGCATCCGAGTCTCTAGATGAAGACTGCCCCCACCCTGTTCAGATGCCAGTAACAAGTCCAGGCTCTGACCTTGCTTCTGATGGACTGGCTACAGACTGTAGGTTCTAAGGGAGCCTTTCTTGGGTTCTAGTAATTTTCTGAAGCAGCTCACAGAGTTCAAAGAAACATTTTACTTGCTGGATCACTGGTTTATTATAAGAGATTTTCACTCAGGAGTGGCCAGATGGAAGAGCTGTCTAGGGTGAGGTCCAGCGTGAGGAAGAGGAGGGTGACCGGCAAAGAGTGAGGAGCTTTGATGCCCTCTCCAGGTGCCACTCTCCCTGCTTCTNTTCCAGGCTCCTCTGTCCATGGGACTCTCCAGGCAAGAATACTGCAGTGGGGAGCCATTCCCATCTCAAGGCAATCTTCCCAATTCAGGGATCGAACCCAGGTCTCCCACATCACAGGTAGATTCTTTCCCTCTGAGCCACCAGGGAAGCCCCAGCAACACAGTAACAAATGTAGATTCCTTAAATTTCAGTACTTTGTCTAGTTCTTTTTTTTTTTCCCCCTGGCTGTACATCTTGTGATATCTTAGTTCCCTAACCAGGGATCAAACATGTGCTCCCTACAATGGAAGCTTGAAGGCTTCACTACTGGACTGCCAGGGAAGTCCCTCTAGTTCTTAAATGAAGTGTCAAGACGCATATTTATAATATAAGGAGGCACAATGCAAGCTATATGTTCTTCATTTCCTTTGTCCTTTTTTCTTCATTTATTCAAATTATTATCCAGTATATTATTAGAAACCTTAAATATAATTAGGAGATGCATCTCAATATGCTGAATATTTTTTAGGGAAGAATTGGGATTTTGGTAACCTTAATAGCACAGATTTACAATGTTGACCAAATTAACTATGACTTTACTCTTATTTTACCAAATAAATAAAAAGTTCAACTGGCTAACTTGAGAATTTCCTCTTAATGTGTTTTTTTTTTTCACTACAGATTAAATTCCCATACCTCCTATCTGATATTTAGTGACTGAAAATGATTTGCTGGGGGGCTTCCTTGGCAGCAGTCCAGTGCAAACAATCTAGAAAGCTACAGTTCTACACTAAAAACAGGCTAAATTAATCTTAATTATCCTTTGGCTGATCCTCCTGGCTTCAAACTGATTCATTAGTGCCCACATATACAGAACAACAAAGTAAAGAATTTTCTTTCTCTTAAAGATTTATTTCCCAAACTCTCTTTTATTTAAAAACAGGTTGCCACCACAGCATAGGAGATTGCATTGCTGTCCCCAGGCCTCTGATGTCCCAGCATCAGCACACTTGTCATGGCTTCATTGTGCTGGAGTGAGCTTTCCATCCCTTGACCTTAATTAGTGGCTCATGACAAGAAATGGCAAAATACCATTTCTGAACCTAGAACTTAAGAAGCTTTATGTGACTCTTTTTGCCCTCTTACAGCTCTGCTATTGCCATAAGAAAAAGTATATCCTGAGTTGCTCAAATTCTAACACTCAATTATGGTTCCAATCACCAATTCCAATGTGTGTTGGGAAGAGGTGGGGGAGTTTCCCACACCACCAAGCAGTTCATAGGCCCCATTTGAATGTCCTACCATTCAATTCAGTTCTGATGCTATCTACCCAGAGAGAGCATCCGAGTCTCTAGATGAAGACTGCCCCCACCCTGTTCAGATGCCAGTAACAAGTCCAGGCTCTGACCTTGCTTCTGATGGACTGGCTACAGACTGTAGGTTCTAAGGGAGCCTTTCTTGGGTTCTAGTAATTTTCTGAAGCAGCTCACAGAGTTCAAAGAAACATTTTACTTGCTGGATCACTGGTTTATTATAAGAGATTTTCACTCAGGAGTGGCCAGATGGAAGAGCTGTCTAGGGTGAGGTCCAGCGTGAGGAAGAGGAGGGTGACCGGCAAAGAGTGAGGAGCTTTGATGCCCTCTCCAGGTGCCACTCTCCCTGCTTCTCCACCTGTTCACCAGCTCAGGGGCTCTCCAAATCCCACTCTTTGGGGTTTTGGAGAAGGAAATGGCAGCCCTCTCCAGTATTCTTGTCTGGAAAATCCCATGGACAGAGGAACCTGGTAGGCTACAGTCCATGGGGTCGCAAAGAGTCGGACACGACTGAGCGACTTCACTTTCTTTCTTTCTTTCTTATTATACAGGCAAGGCTGATTCAATCATTGACCTCAGTCTGTCTCCTTTACCTGAAAGTCAGGAAGTGGCACTAAAAATTCCAACCCTGTAATCACATTACGCTCATGGCAACCAGCCCTCATCCTTAGGTATGGCTGCTGTCATCTCATTAACATCACAAAAGACACCTTTATCTCCCTCATCACATAGAAACTTCCAAGGGCTTTAAGACTCTGGGCCAGAAATGGGAATGAAGATCAAATATACACTTATTATAGATCACAATATCACACTAATGCACTAGGACAAGGAGAATAAGAAACATAAGCAAGAGTTTTCCCAGCTGCCTCACGGATCTGCAGTGCAGAAGAGAGCTGTCCCGGGTGCCCCGCATGAAGAGCACCATGTAAAGAGGCCCCAGCTACAGCAGGAAGACTTCACTTGACCCACAGACTCACAAGGTTATGAACTAATGGTTCCATAAATCCTTGAACGTTAGAGCTGTTTGTCACACAGCAGTAAATGGCTAACTCAGCAATTACTCACATCTGCACACCAAATCCTGACTTAAGAGTCTTGGGCTTTTCTTTTTCTTTCACCCTCTAACTTACTCAGTTGTAACCCTTATAATGTTTCAGTGGTGTCACGTTCTTTTCATTTTCTCTATCATTGCTCTATTCATGCCTTATCATCACATATCTGAATCATTGCAATGATCTTCATACTGGACTTTGATTTCCTTTCTCTCGAATCCAACTTCCTCAGAGATACCAAAGGAATATTTTGTTTTGCTCTCCAAATTACAGATCTGATCATGTCCACATTTTGCTCAGAAACCAGTTCAGTTCAGTTCAGTTGCTCAGTAGTGTCCGACTCTTTGCGACCCCATGAATCGCAGCACACCAGGCCTCCCTGTCCATCACCATCTCCCAGAGTTCACTCAGACTCACGCCCATTGAGTCAGTGATACCATCCAGCCATCTCAACCTTGGTCGTCCCCTTCTTCTCCTTCACCTCAATCCCTCCCAGCATCAGGGTCTTTTCCAATGAGTCAACTCTTCGCATGAGGTGGACAAAGTACTGGAGTTTCAGCTTTAGCATCATTCCTTCCAATTAAATCCCAGGGCTGATCTCCTTCAGAATGGACTGGTTGGATCTCCTTGCAGTCCAAGGGACTCTCAAGAGTCTTCTCCAACACCACAGTTCAAAACCATCAATTCTTCAGCGCTCAGCCTTCTTCACAGTCCAACTCTCACATCCATACATGACCACAGGAAAAACCATAGCCTTGACTAGACGGACCTTAGTCGGCAAAGTAATGTCTCTGCTTTTGAATATACTAT
>SJXQ01009818.1:0-32478 GCA_006408695.1 Aepyceros melampus | reverse complement strand
CTCACGCCCATCGAGTCAGCCATCTCATCCTCGGCCGTCCCTTTCTCCTCCTGCCCCCAATCCCTCTCAGCATCAGAGTCTTTTGCAATGAGTCAACTCGTCGCATGAGGTGGCCAAAGTACTGGAGCTTCAGCTTTAGTATCATTCCTTCAAAGAAATCCCAGGGTTGATCTCCTTCAGAATGGACTAGTTGGATCTCCTTGCAGTCCAAGGGACTCTCAAGAGTCTTCTCCAACACCACAGTTCAAAAGCATCAATTCTTCTGTGCTCAGCCTTCTTCACAGTCCAACTCTCACATCCATACATGACCACAGGAAAAACCATAGCCTTGACTACACGGACCTTAGTTGGCAAAGTAATGTCTCTGCTTTTGAATATATTATCTAAGTTGGTCATAACTTTTCTTCCAAGGAGTAAGCATCTTTTAATTTCATGGCTGCAGTCACCATCTGCAGTGATTGTGGAGCCCAAAAAAACAAAGTCTGACACTGTTTCTACTGTTTCCCCGTCAATAGTACTGACATAATAGATAAACTACTCCTACAAAACCATCCAAGTGATACTTGAAAGTCTGTGGTGCAAGGTTTTCCTGCTAAATAGGATTGGGATTTATTTTATTTTATTATTAAAAATTCTTTTCAACTTGAAATTATTTAGAAATCAGAGACTTGATGAAGCTCCAGGGATACTCTCATGGAGGAGTATAATTTGTCAAATTAAATGAGTTTTCAAGGTAGATTTTTCACATGCTAATTAATAACATTTAAAGGAATGCCTGATTTAATAAGACTATTGCACATGCAAAAGTGTTTTAATAAATTAGAGTCAGAGAAAACTGATACCAAAAACGTGAATGCAATTATCATTTGACCATTCTTATCCCAAAGTTATAAGTATTCAGTAGGTTATTTATGCAACAGAATGAAGAAATAATTTTCAGCTTTGGAATTATTATATAATCACTTCTAACAAATATAGGCACTATATTTGTATAATGTACATATTACATTACGGTAGTATATATTACATATATATTATAACAAATTTATTTCAAAAAGGAAAGAAATAGATGTATCATTTAATAGGTTAAACATAAAATAAGCTCACTATTGAATACACACATGAGCCTATAGGTACTAATTATACAAAATGTAAGAGTAAAGCTTGGAAACAGCAAAAAGTACTACCTGTTCAGTTATCACCATAGTTAATGGTTCAGAAAACAGAGCACAAGATCTCTCAACATGATTTCTGCTCTCCGCATCACTATTGTACCTTGACAAAATGATCCTATTCCATAACTCAAAGTTTCAGAATCCTGCTTTTCATCTCAAGTGATAAATTTGAAGATAAAGTATTGTCTCTTAGATGGAGAATTTGTGAATTAAATTTGAGGCTCTGGGTACAATGAGAGTCCACTGGCGGCTTGAAAATTCAGATAAGGGCAGAACCAAGAGAATAAGGTCAAGCTCATCTCTCTACTCCTGGGAAGTTAGGAAGAGAGGAACATTTTAAACAAAGTCATCTATTTGATCACCTGGCTTTTTCTGAATCACTTGCGTTTTTCTCTCTTGCTTAAAAGCAAAGTGTAAATTTCTAACAACAGATCTTCAGTTCCCAGAAAAGTGTTTTCCCAAGTGATGTGCACAGAACAATCCATAATGGCAGGAAAATAAAACACTAAAGCTCCTTTCTCTGTATACGTTATCTTATAGTCTTTAGTTCAAATGCTCTATTAGCACCTGTTCACAACATATGCATATATTTTATCACAGTATAATGGGTATTTTTTTCCTAAAAAAAAAAATGCATATTGGAATATATCACCGTAGGTTATTTTTATGTACAACACACAATCCCAAAGTTTTGGAAGGAATGCACAATATAAATCAGTTAGGTTTGGAAACAATTATAAAGTTCAAATTTACATATTTTTTCTTCAGTTCCCAGAAAAGTGTTTTCCCAAGTGATGTGCACAGAACAATCCATAATGGCATGAAAATAAAACACTAAAGCTCCTTTCTCTGTATACATTATCTTATAGTCTTTAGTTCAAATGCTCTTATTAGCACCTGTTCGCAACATATGCATATATTTTATCACAGTATAATGGGTATTTTTTTCCTAAAAAAATAAATGTATATTGGAATATATCACCGTAGGTTATTTTTATGTACAACACACAATCCCAAAGTTTTGGAAGGAATGCACAATATAAATCAGTTAGGTTTGGAAACAATTATAAAGTTCAAATTTACATATTTTTAATGTACAAAATAAGAATTTCATTAAGATTTACTGTATGACACATATGATTCTCAGTGAAGCCCTCTCTTAGTGCCTCTCCTTAGTCCTTTGATTCAGAAGACGAAGCGTCACATTTATTATACAATATATACTTTGGAAGACAGGAAGAAGACTGGGAGCTTGTTTCTAAAGTGCACTGAAACATACAGAAGACTTGGGACACACAAGTAAGCTGGTTTAAAGACCATATTACTTAGTACTAACTGAACAAATCCTCACAAACATGGATAAGTGGCTTCTTTCCAAAAGCACAAGGAAAAACAAGTAACTGGCAATTTTGGTATTTTGCCAAAATTAAGACACTGGCAGACTTAATATTGTTTTACCCCTGGCATGATCGTACTATCTGTTCCATACCACATATAGACAATGGCCATGTAAGCAAATATGACAAGAGAAAAACTGGATATCCCAAATTATGGACAGACTATTTAATGAATGTCACAAATCCATATTACTAAGGAGGAACTGTTCCCTAAATTTATATTACATCCTAAGATATTACGCTTTTACTGGCTCACTGTATACTTTTCTAATTTATAAATTATATCTTTCAAAATGTATATAATTATATACATGAATAAATAAACATGTGTAAATAAATGGTTGTGATTACATAAACAGTATGCCTCAAACTATATTTATTACTGGGAATACATGCTTTAAAATTCTTAATAGATAAGAGTTAGTAATTAAAGATTTGAATACTAAAACTCTAGAGAATATAAAACTCTGCTTTAATGTTCTTTAAAGAGCTGTATGTGAGTAGATACCTTTGGAAACCATATTAACTATGTGACTGATAGAATATTCGGTGCTGCTGTTATCCTTCAGTTGCTAAGCCCTGTCTGACTCTTTGCGACCCCCTGAACAGTAGCACACTAGGCTCCTCTGTCCTCCACTGTCTCTCAGCATGCCTACATACTAAGTCACTTCACTCATGTTCAACTCTTTACAACACTATGAACTATAGCCCAACAAGCTCCTCTCTCCATGGGATTCTCCAGGCAAGAATACTGGAGTGGGTTACCATGCCTTCCTCTCTGTTTCTTGGGGTGTGCTCAAATTCCTGTCCATTGAATCAGTGGTACTATCTCTTCCTGCACCACCCCTTCTCCTTTTGCCTTCAATCTTTCCCAGAATCAAGGTCTTTTCCAGTGAGTCAACGCTTCATATGTTATCACTGGGGAAGGAAATGGCAATCCACTCCAGCATTCTTGCCTGGGGAATCCCATGGGCAGAGGAGCCTGGCAGGCCATGGTCCAGGGTGACAGAGTCAGATACAACTGAAGTGACTAAGCATGCAGCTCTTTGCATCAAGTGGCCAAAGGATCAAAGCTTCAGCTTCAGCATCACTCCTTCCAATGAATAGTTAAGATTGATTTCCTTTAGGATTAATTAGTTTGATCTCCTTGCAGTCCAAGTGACTTTCAAGAGTCTTCTCCAGCACCACAATTCAAAAGCATCACTTCTTTGGCACTCAGCCTTCTTTATGGACCAACTCTTACATCTGTTTATGACTACTAAAAAAACCATAACTTTGACTATACCGACATTTGTCTGCAAAGTGAGGTCTGTTTTTTTAATACATGTCTAGGATTGTTATCGCTTTCCTTCCAAGGAGCAAGTATCTTTTAAATTCACGGTCGCAGTCACCGTCCACAGTGATTTTGGAGCCCAAGAAAATAACATCTATCACTGTTTCCACTTTTTCCCCTTCTATTTACCATGAAGTAATGGGGCTGGGCAGAGCAGGCAATGGCACTCCACTCCAGTACTCTGCCTGGAAAATCCCATGAATGGAGGAGCCTGGTAGGCTGCAGCCCATGGGGTTGCTAAGTCAGACACGACTGAGCGACTTCACTTTCACTTTTCACTTTCATGCATTGGAGAAGGAAATGGCAACCCACTTCAGTGTTCTTGCCTGGAGAATCCCAGGGACAGGGGAGCCTGTTGGGCTGCTGTCTATGGGGTCGCACAGAGTCGGAAGCGACTTAGCAGCAGCAATGGGGCTGGGTGCCATGATCTTAGTTTTTCTAAAGTTGAATTTCAAGTCAGCTCTTTCACTCTCCTCTTTCACCCTTTTCAATGGCTGGGCAGAGCAGGCAATGGCACTCCACTCCAGTACTCTTGCCTGGAAAATCCCATGAATGGAGGAGCCTGGTAGACTGCAGTCCATGGGGTCGCTAAGTCAGACACGACTGAGCGACTTCACTTTCACTTTTCACTTCCATGCATTGGAGAAGGAAATGGCAACCCACTCCAGTGTTCCTGCCTGGAGAATCCCAGGGACGGGGGAGCCTGTTGGGCTGCTGTCTATGGGGTCGCACAGAGTCGGAAGCGACTTAGCAGCAGCAATGGGGCTGGGTGCCATGATCTTAGTTTTTCTAATGTTGAATTTCAAGTCAGCTCTTTCACTCTCCTCTTTCACCCTTTTCAAGAGGCTCTATGGTTCCTCTAGAGTCATATCATCTGCTTATCTAAGGTTGCTGACATTTCTCCTGGCAATTTCGATTCCAGTTTGTGATTCATTCAGTCTGATATTTTGCATGATGTACTCTGCATAGAAGTTAAATAAGCAGGGTGACAGTATGCATCTGGGTCATTGTCCTCCAGTCGCTCAGTCGTGTCTGACTCTTGGCGACCCCATGGACTGCAGCATGTTAGGCTTCCCTGTCTTTCACCATCTCCTGGAGCGTTGGACTTTCCTTTCACCACTAGACACATTCACAACTGAGCATTTTCCCTGCTTTAGCCCAGCCACTTCATTCTTTATGAAACTATTAGCAATTTCCCTCTGCTCTTTCCTACTAATATATTGGGCTCTTTCTTACTCGGGGACCTCATCTTCTGGTGTAATATCTTTCTGCCTTTTCATACTATACAAGGGGCTCTCCAGGCAAAAATACTGGACTGGATTGCTAGTCTCTTCTCCAAGAATGTTGGAATATAGTGCTCTTTGTTTTTAATGATTTATATCTTATATAGAAGCTCTAAAATCTTTAGTTTTTGACTTCATTTATTTCTTCGTTGGCTGTGCTGGATTTTCGTTTCTGCGTGGTCTGCTTGCGGCCCACAGGCTCCTCATTGCGGCGGCCTTTCTTGTTGCCGAGCACAGGCTCTAGAAGTCACTGCTGTCAGTAGCTGCACCACGAGGCCTCAGTAGCTGTGGGTTCTGGCCTCTAGAACATAGGCTCAATAGTTGCACTCAGACTTAGCTGCTCTGTGGCTTGTGGAATGTTCCCAGCCTAGAGATCGAACCTGTGTCTTCAGCACTGGCAGGGGGAGTCTTTACCACTGAGCCACCGGGGGAGCCTCTATGCTACTCTTTTGATTTGAACTGGAACTCAGTTTATTTACCTTCGGCACTCAGTCTTTCTGTGGGGTTGACTAGGCCTCTAGAAGTCCAACTCACCTGCACTGAAACCTGCAAAAACATAGTGATATTGACAGATATCATTTATGAGTATAGCTCTTGACCTCCAAGAACTAACAGTTAACTCACTTAATAGGAAAAAAACATAATTAGCATTTAAACATTAATCTTTAAAATGTCATTGTATACACTAAGGAAATTTTTTTAAGATATAAGAATACAATTGAATTAAATTACCAGACCTCAATTGATGATGTTTAATTTTTTGTACTTATAAAAACTAGAAATTATAATTACACCTAGCTTTTTATTTCATTTGAAATTAATATATTAATAAAATATTACATAGATTTTTTCTTCTCTTGAAAAACATTAGGACTAAGTTTTTACTACTAAATCATTAACTTTTAAAAGATAATGATATAAATGAATCTTATTTAGGAATAGTGAAAAATAACTGGCCCAGAAAATGAAACGAATTTTAAACTGTCTTATTAAAGAATGCAATTTTACTATCAAAATAAATGTTTTCTTATATCAAAATGTTGTTTGTGAAGCACTCTCTATAAATAAATTTTAATTTTTTTCTTCAGTTGAGGAATCATTTGTTCAACAAACTAGAATAAGGGCATGATAAACTGTATGCAGTCAGGAAGCAACAGTTAGAACTGGACATGGAACAACAGACTGGTTCCAAATAGGAAAAGGAATATGTCAAGGCTGTATATTGTCACTTAAATGTTTTCTTATATCAAAATGTTGTTTGTGAAGCACTCTCTATAAATAAATTTTAATTTTTTTCTTCAGTTGAGGAATCATTTGTTCAACAAACTAGAATAAGGGCATGATAAACTGTATGCAGTCAGGAAGCAACAGTTAGAACTGGACATGGAACAACAGACTGGTTCCAAATAGGAAAAGGAATATGTCAAGGCTGTATATTGTCACCGTGCTTATTTCACTTCTATTCAGAGTACATCATGAGAAATGCTGGACTGGATGAAGCACAAGCTGGAATCAAGATTACCGGGAGAAATATCAATAACCTCAGATATACAGATGACACCAACCCTTATGGCAGAAAGTGAAGAGGAGCTAAAAAGCCTCTGGAAATAGATGGGGAAACAGTGGAAACAGTGTCAGACTTTATTTTTCTGGGCTCCAAAATCACTGCAGATGGTGACTGCAGCCATGAAATTAAAAGAGGCTTACTCCTTGGAAGAAAAGTTATGACCAACCTAGATAGTATATTCAAAAGCAGACACATTACTTTGCTGACTAAGGTCTGTCTAGTCAAGGCTATGGTTTTTCCTATGGTCATGTATGGATGTGAGTTGGACTGTGAAGAAAGCTGAGCACCGAAGAATTGATGCTTTTGGACTGTGGTGTTGGAGAAGACTCTTGAGAGTCCTTTGGAGTGCAAGGAGATCCTACCAGTCCATTCTGAAGGAGATCAACCCTGGGATTTCTTTGGAAGGAATGATGCTAAAGCTGAAGCTCCAGTACATTGGCCACCTCATGCGAAGAGGTGACTCATTGGAAAAGACTCTGATGCTGGGATGGATTGGGGGCAGGAGGAAAAGGGGACGACCGAGGATGAGATAGCTGGATGGCATCACGGACTCGATGGACATGAGTCCGAGTGAACTCCGGGAGATGGTGATGGGCAGGGAGGCCTGGCGTGCTACGATTCATGGGGTCGCAAAGAGTCAGACACAACTGAGTGACTGAACTGAACTGAACTGAAACATCTCAATAATACTTTTAGCAAATGTGTACACTTTCTAGATGCTTTTTATGTTACCAAATCCTTCATGGCCCACCTAAAATCAACTCCTTTGTGGTCATAAATCATTTCTAGTTTAAGTGCAGATATTTTTCACTCCTACATGTAGCCTGCTCTACTCTAGTGGGAAATTTCTCATAATGTTTCCAGTGTGTGTTTTTATTCTGTGTTATGTGCATATGTAATATGGGGCATGAAGTACAGTTAGGGAAAATGAAGTGAAGACATTCTCTTATATCAACAATGTTTTCTTGAAGTACTGGCAATTAGTACCAAAGATTACATCAGCTTCATAAAATTCAGACAGTTAAAGAAAAGCACAATATACAATGAGCCACATTACTGAAGGACCAGTCATAAGTTAGAGAGAGCAGTTAATTCTGTATGATTTAAAATTTGAGTGTTCCTTAGTGGAACATTCCTGCCTTTCTTGGCCTCCTTCTTTTATTTAGAAGTCCAAATTTGGTTGCTTAACCGCCTATTAGAATCTAAGGGAGAAAGTAGGAAGAGAAAGTAAAAGAAGTAAAATTCGTATCAGTAAAAGTACCTATTAGCAATTCTCATTTAAAATTGGGTAAGAAGATCTATTGAAATACTTTGCTAAACTGAAATTTAGGTTTTATCTCATTGCCCAGGATGGTGCAATTTTTACTCTCAAATAAAGAAATCAGGCTTCCTTAGTTTGTTGTTATCTGTTGGGACTATAGAAGGAAAATCTTTGTATTAATCACAAAATAAATGTATGCTTGCCTCCAAGAGGTCATCAGATGAGAATAAGGGACCAAGTTTGCTGGTCCAGACAGGACCCAGAGGCTCCTCTATTTAAAATTGGGTAAGAAGATCTATTGAAATACTTTGCTAAACTGAAATTTAGGTTTTATCTCATTGCCCAGGATGGTGCAATTTTTACTCTCAAATAAAGAAATCAGGCTTCCTTAGTTTGTTGTTATCTGTTGGGACTATAGAAGGAAAATCTTTGTATTAATCACAAAATAAATGTATGCTTGCCTCCAAGAGGTCATCAGATGAGAATAAGGGACCAAGTTTGCTGGTCCAGACAGGACCCAGAGGCTCCTCTGTGTCAACTACTTTATGCTAACACCAATTAAGACTTGATCAAGAATAAGCTTCCCTGGTGGCTCAGACAGCAAAGAATCTACCAGCTATTCAAGAGACCTGGGTTTGATCCGTGGGTCGGGAAAATCCCTGGGCTACCCACTCTCACAGTGACACTAAATTCAAGGAGATATGGAATGAGCACACTGAACACTTCTGATTGAGAGTTCCATGGGGTGCCCATGCTGCCCCTCATTCCTCTTCATCCTCCTTGCTGCCCCTCATTCCTCTTCATCCTCCTTGCTTCATTTTTCTCCGTGATATTTAATCCCATCTGCTTTACTTAGTTTTTCTTTGTCTGTAGTTCATCTCCCCCTCTAAAATGTAATCTTCAGGAGGATAGTGATATCTGTCTTCATACTCACTGCTGTATCTCCTGCTCCAGTGCAGGGCCCAGTATATCAGTTCAGTTCAGTTCATTTCAGTTCAGTCACTCAGTCATGTCCGACTCTTTGCAACCCCATGGATTGCAGCACACCAGGCCTCCCTGTCCATCACCATCTCCCGGAGTTCACTCAGACTCACGTCCATTGAGTCGGTGATGCCATCCAGCCATCTCATCCTCTGTCATCCCCTTCTTCTGCCCCCGATCCCTCCCAGCATCAGGGTCTTTTCCAATGAGTCAAGTCTTCTCATCAGGTGGCCAAAGTACTGGAGTTTCAGCTTCAGCTTCAGCATCAGTCCTTCCAAGAAACACCCAGGGCTGATCTCCTTTAGAATGGACTGGTTGGATCTCTTTGCAGTCCAAGGGACTCTCAAGAGTCTTCTCCAACACCACACTTCAAAAACATCAATTCTTCACCACTCAGCTTTCTTCACAGTCCAACTCTCACATCCATACATGACCACTGGAAAAACCATAGCCTTGACTAGACGGACCTTTGTTGGCAAAGTAATGTCTCTGCTTTTGAATATGCTATCTAGGTTGGTCATAACTTTTCTTCCAAGAAGTAAGTGTCTTTTAATTTCATGGCTGCAATCAGATATAATAGGTGCTAAATAAATATCTGTCAAGTATAAATGAATCCCCGCTGCTGTCCACCTCTTTGCCTATGAGGCCAGAAAATTACAGCTGCCACACTGACATCACAGGTGTCATCCAAGTGTCTTCCCCACTGTTACAGTTTGCAGAAGTTTAACTGACAGGAAACAGTGGGTGAGGAGCTCACCCCTTCCTACTTCCTCAAATCTCAGTAAAAACAGCATGGGAAAATGAAGCCAAGCTACAGTTTATAAAATAAAGTAGAAAACATAAATGTTTACTTGTTCTTGAAAATGTTAGTCACTCAGTTGTGTCCAACTCTTTGCAACCTCATGAATGGTAGCCCACCAGGCTCCTCTATCCACGGAATTCTCCAGGCAAGAATACTAGAGTGGACATCTCAGGGATCTCCCCAACCCAGGGGTCAAACCCAGGTCTCCTGAACTGCTAGCAGGTTCTTTGCTGTCTGTGCCACCAGGGAAGCTTATTCTTGACCAAGTCTTAATTTGGTGTTAGTTTAAAGCTGTTGACATAGAGAAACCAAAGAACTTTGATAAAGGCTTGGCTATCCAAACACAACACTTAAGGCTCAAGATGGTGCCTTGGGTTCCCACTGCCATTGCTTCCAATCCAAACAGAGAAGTCGTCTCATAAAGCTGGCCATCTCCAGCTTTCCACGCTGGAGGCATAGCTACCTTTAATGGCTAAAGCCACAGCTACCCTTGAAGGACATTAAGGTTGTCAAAGTCACCGTGCCTACCCATCACGCGGGTACCATCTTGTTTATTCTCGTAACACTGCTGAGTCGAGTGTTTGTCAATTTCAGCTGAAAAAACCGATGTTTCCAGAGGGTAATTGGAGCTACAAATTTAACACTTTCCAGTGAAACTGCTTCTCCTCTCACATCCTGGAGTCTCAACTGCTTACAGCTCCTAAATGCTAAATTTTGTTATTCTTCCCATTTTGCAGAGGGAAATCAAGCCCCATGAAGCTCAAATGGTTTACTCAGAACAACAGAGTGGACGGGAAAGAGCTGAGATTCCAAATTCACACTCGTAACACTTCATTGCACTGCTTCCTACTGTCTTCTCATGCAGAAGCGGACAAAAAGAATGCAACATACACTTGTACAGCAAATTAGAATTACGAAACCTTCTCACACATTATCCCATTCAATTTGGACAGAGATTAAAATATGTATAAAATGATTATGCAAGCAACCCCAGACTTAATGTCTCAGAGAATAAACAGAAAGATGGCTAGAGTGATGGTGACTATTTCCCTCCTTCCGTATGAACTGGCAGAAGCTGGAGACCATTGTGAATCAAGTGGGAGACCTCTCCAACACCTCTGTACTACCTCTCAGCTTTTTGGCAGTTTTACATTCATAGTTGATCCATTGTCTCCTGAGTTCTGAATAAGTGCAATTTAATTAGGAAATTTCTGTACACATTCATGCTTTCTCTCTACACTGAATTATACTAGGTTAGATCCAGGAAATATCAAGTGCCAATGAAAAAGCACTTTGTCTTAAGATTGTGTGTGTGTGTGTGTGTGTGTGTGTGTGTGACTTTTTAGTTGATGTTTTACCTAAGTGTCAAAATACTGGATACATGTATATGTATGGATGATTCTTCTTGCTGTTTGCCTGAAACTGCCACAACACCATTAAGCAGCTGTGCCTCAATACAAAATTAAAAATTAAAAAATATAGAAGTGTCAAAATAATCTCTTCCTGTAGCATAGAAGTATCTGATTTTTCATAGACTGGGTAATAAGATTGGTGGAGCTAGGATTTATGGTCATAATTACAGCCCCGGGATTCACCTTTCAGAGAAGCACCATTGGAAAGAGTTCATGCAACCCTAAGTATTAAATCAAGGCTAGAGGAAGTCCCTTGCTATGAAGAGGGGTTCAAAATCCTCAAAAAAAACCACCTCTTGGTAGCTGAAGTCCATCTGTCAAAAGCCAGAGCCTTGAGCTGGGGCAGCGCTTGGTCCTTCTCCCCTGTGTGTGCCTCTCTGCACACAATTGTGTTATGTGCAATTGTATTATGAGCAACAGATGCTGCTTAGCAAATGATTTGGGGTCTATTTGGTATAAGTCTGAGCAAGAAGACAGTCGCTGCAAGGCAGACAGTGCTGAGCCTACTGAAGAGATCCTTGGGACAGGAACAAAAAGTGTCTAGTGGGTCCAGGCCCCCACGGGCACTGACTGCGGTCTAGGGAGGCTTCTGGAATCTATCTCAGGCACTGGAGGTCTGACAGAGGAGGGCACAGGTTTGAAAAGGAGTAACCCCTGTTACTAAGCTGTCAGGGTGGTTATCAAAGAGCAAAGAAATAAGAATTTCACCTCTAGGAAGTCAGACCTTGGTTTGCAATCACCTGTGAGGTGTCTGTTGTGGCACTTTTTGCATGGGGATTACCATCTGGTGCTTATTATATTTCACTCCCCTGCAACTATACCCCCACCTTGTCATTGTAATACCCAGAGCAAATCTACCTCTCTTTGCTCCTTGACCTGTTCATGCCCTGATTTCCCTCTTTGGAATGCCCTTTCCCACCCCATCATACCCCTGAGTCACGCTAACTCATCCTACAGATATTCGCTTTGAGATCATTTCCTTGATAAAGCCTCTGCGGACCACATGACACCCACACCAAGGGAAGGACATTACTTGCGTTCTGTTTTGTGATTATCTGTCTGGTGTCTCTCTCCACACCCGGCTCTGACTGAGGGACGGTGACACGTTTATACTGCCTCCTCTGAGTTTAGCGTGGAACCCTCCTACACTGCTGGTGGAAGTGTGAACCGGTACAGCCACTATGGAGAACGGTAGAGAAATTCCTGGAAAACCTAAAAACAGAGCTACCTTACGATCCAAAAATCCCACTCCTGAGCATATATCCAGACAAAACAAATTCAAAGAAATACATTCGCCCCCAATGTTCATTTATAATTGCCAAGACATAGAAGCAGCCTATATGTCCACCAACAGGTGAATGAATAAAAAGATGTCAGTGTATGACAAGACCAATATAATACTGTAAAGTAAAAAAATTTTAAAAAGAAGATGTGATATATATGCACATATATATATATAATCACATATGTGAAATCTAAAAAAAAATACAAAAAAATAATTTGCAAACAGAAATAGACTCTCACAGACAGGGAAAACAAACATGATTCCCAAAGAAGATAGGGGCTAGGAGAGGGAGAGATAAATTAGGAGTTTGGAATTAACGTATACTCACTACTGTAAATAAAACAGGTAAATACTAATTACCTACTACATCACACGAGAACTACACTCAATGTTTTGTAGTTACCTATAATGGAAAAGAATTTGAAAAAGAGTATTTATGTATATATGTATCTACATACATATATATATCTGAATCACTTTGTTGCAACTTGAAATTAATACAACATTGTAAATTAACTATTCTTCTAATAAAAAAAAACATGATGCCTGGCACATAGTAGTAATTCAACAAATACTTAAAGAACAAATGAATAAATAAAGAGAAAACTTTCATAACCTGTATCATTACTTTAAATAAAAAAAATCAGTTGATGAACTCCATGTGGTTGAAGCAGATATATATATATCTTTTGAAGTCTAAATTTAGAGCAGTTAGGGCTGAAATCTCCCTACAGTTAGAAAATCAGCAATGACACCAGGAACAATCAGTCTGAGGTAAACTACAGTAGGAAGCTAAACTGGGAAATGCCAGTTGGAGGGGAAAATACAGGTTTATGAACAAAAGAATGTATTCAAACATTTAAAAAAACAAAAACTTTATGAAAAACTTTATCAACAACAGGAAAGAATTATAATTAATACTCTATACTAAAATACATATCTAAATACAATTATTCTTAAGTTGACAGTAATCAAAATAAATGAACATTTCTATCCCATTATCAAAAAATAATTTTGTGTTCTCTACACTGCCAAGTGGAAATGATCACTTTCAGTTCAGTTCAGTTCAGTCAGTCAGTTGTGTCCGACGCTTTGCAACCCTATGGACTGCAGCACGCCAGGCTTCCGTTTTCATCACCGAACTCCTGGAGCTTACTCAAACTCATGTCCATTGAGTTAGTGATGCCATCCAACCATCTTATCTTCTGTCGTCCCCTTCTCCTCCCACATTCAATCTTTCCCAACATCAGGGTCTTTTCCAGTGAGTCCATTCTTCACATCAGGTGACCAAAGTATTGGAGTTTCAGCTTCAGTTCTTCCAATGAATATTCAGGACTGATCTGCTTTAGGATGGACTGGTTGGGTCTCCTTGCAGTCCAAGGGACTCTCAAGAGTCTCTCCAACACCACAGTTCAAAAGCATCAATTCTTCGTCATTCAGCCTTCTTTATAGTCCAACTCTCACATCCATACATGACTACTGGAAAAATCATACCCTTGACTAGACTGACCTTTGTCAGTAAAGTAATGTCTCTGCAGTTTAATATGCTGTCTAGGTTGTTCATAGCTCTTCTTCCAAGGAGCAAGTTCCTTTTAATTTCATGGCTACAGTCACCATCTACAGTGATTTTGGAACCCAAAAGAAGTTTGCCCTTATTTCTATTGTTTCCCCATCTATTTGGCATGAAGTTATGGGACCAGATGCCATGATCTTAGTTTTCTAAATGTAGAGTTTAAAGCCAAATTTTTCACTCTCCTCTTTCACTTTCATCAAGAGGCTCTTTAGTTCCTCTTCACTTTCTGCCATAAGGGTGGTGTCATCTGCATGTCTGAGGTTACTGATATTTCTCCCAGCAATCTTGATTCCAGTTTGTGCTTCATCCAGCCCAGTGTTTCTCATGATGTACTCTGCATAGAAGTTAAATAAGCAGGGTGACAATATACAGCCTTGACGTACTCCTTTCCTGATTTGGAACCAGTCTGTTGTTCATGTCCAATTCTAACTTTGGCTTCCTGACCTGTAAACAGATTTTCCAGGAGGCAGGTCAGGTGGTCTGGTATTCCCATCTCTTGAAGAATTTTCCACAGCTTGTTGTGATCCACATAGTCAAAGCCTTTGGCATAGTCAATAAAGCAGTAGTAGATGTTTTTCTGGAACTCTCTTGCTTTTTCCATGATCCAGCAGATGTTGACAATTTGATCTCTGGTTTCTCTGCCTTTTCTAAATCCAGCTTGAACATCTAGAAGTTCACAGTTCATGTACTGTTGAAGCCTGGCTTCAAGAATTTTGAGCATTACTTTACTAGCGTGTGACATGAGTGAGTGCAATTGAGTGGTAGTTTGGGCATGCTTTGGCATTGCCTTTCTTTGGGATTGGAATGAAAACTGACATTTTACAATCCTGTGGCCACTGCTGAGTTTCCAAATTTGCTGGCAGATTGAGTGTGGCACTTTCATAGCATCATCTTTTAGGATTTGAAATGGCTCAACTGGAATTCCATCACCTCCACTAGGTTTGTTCATAATGATGCTTCCTAAGGCCCACTTGACTTCACATTGCAGGATGTCTGGCTCTAGGTTAGTCATCACATCATCATGATTATCTGAGTCGTGAAGATCTTTTTCTATAGTTCTTTTGTGTATTCTTGTCACCTCTTCTTAATATCTTCTGCTTCAGTTAGGTCCATACCATTTCTGTCCTTTTTTGTGCCCATCTTTGCACGAATGTTCATTTTTGTCTCATTATCAAAAAATAATTTTGTGTTCTTTATATTTCTCTATAGTGCCAAGTAGAAATGATCACTTCACATTTTAAAAAATAAGAATTATGCAAGCCAAGTACATTCAATTGATAATATCTTTTTTTGTGAGCCAGTGTCTATGCCACGCTCTATTTAGACATCTCATTCAGTCCCACTGACAACACTGTGAAATGGGTGTAACTATCACTTAGAAGATAAATAATTTCCCCTTAAACATTCAGTTGGTAAGTATTAGGACTCTGATTCAAGTTTAAGTATTTCTGGTCCAAAGTCCATGTTCTTAATCACTGATCACTGCCCAAGCTGGCATATGTGTCACTAAAATATTTAGGTAAAGCTAGTAAGCATGTCCTACTAAGCGGTATAAATATTTGTGTGAATCAGCTCTTATATGTTCAGAACATAAACTTTGAATGTTCAAGGGCAATATTGTCTGACTCTTGAGTTCTAAGCCAAGAAAATCAGTGGCAAAAGTTACCTTCTGGCCAAATAAGAGATGATTCATTTTGTTTTGACTGCTGCTTTGACTGAGAATCCCAATTCATGAAAGTAAATTAATGCAAATCATAGTCAGGCACATTAAGAACTCAAGAGATAACCTTAAGGGAAATCAAATTCTAATAATAGCTAAGAATTTTTTGTTAGGCTCTCTCAGAAAATGCCATGTTTAGTTCCCAATCAATTTAATATTCTTTTTTAAAAATATGCTTGTATTGACAATTCTCTGATTAGTTTCTAGAAATATTTAAAAATCTGAGGAATTGCATATTAATTAATTAATTGATTGATTAATCTGAGGCATAATCATCTACTTAAGATGGTTATTTGATTTTCCTTAGGTTTGTTAAGCATGCTATGTGTGACTGACTTCCTGAAAGTAACACTGACCAAAAGAAAAATTAGGAACATATATTCAATCTCACTTCTTAATTCATCAGTTAAATTTAATAACATTAAGAAAGTCTAATATCTGATTTCCAGGGAACTAGATGTTCTTTTGTTTCTTGTGATGTGATCTTTTTGGAGTTCTAACTGGTTACCAAAGAAGATCCATGACTAGCTTCATATCTTGTGATCTCACCAGTCTTCTACTTCTTTCTGCTTTCTCCAAAGAACTCTAAGATGAGTTCATTTCATGAAACATTATTGAATGCAATCAGAAAGAAGGATCCTTATGGGGAAAGGATTAATAATAATACCTCCTCCTATTTATATGTCAAGCTGTCAAAGTCAAAAATCATCCTCATCAAAGAATACAAATTGACTACTTAAGTAGCATGCACTGTCATGTAACTCAGAAGCCTATAAACCAAGTCTCTCCAGAGATTGTATTCTAAAACCAATAATATACAGTCCTTTAAAACTTTATAAATCTATCAGCTACTTTTATAAAAGCCTCCCAAAATATAGGTATAAGTCATAGGCAGATAGTGAACAGAGTGAATTAATTAACTCGTACATAGGACAAATTTAAATATGTTTTTAAAAACTGGGTCATAAAATATGAGTCACAATAACATTTATATGGTTTTGTACAGTTCCACAGTGCTATCAAGAATATAGTCTTAGTCTTGGAAGATTGCTATAGGCATTTATATCCCAACAGTTAATATTTCTCTTCAATCCAAGGGCCATGTTCAGAAGTGTCTTAGGAAAGATCTTTGTCTGTTCAGGGGTTCACAGAATTCTACAGGGCCAGGAAATGGATAAAACATTTCTCACATATTGATGACACCCTTAGTTAAAATTAACCTGTAGAACATGCCTGTTGATGGAAACATTATTTCTTAGTTCCTGAGACACCAACAGGTGTTATCCTCTTCCAGTACACCAAGAAATCTAATCTCAGGGATCCCTGTTGCTAAGAGTAAATGTGGCTTATTCATTTTGCTATAGTCTTCAACAACTTTCCATCCCTTATTGGTGATACACAATGTGTTGTGACACTTGCTGTTTAGCAAAAGATAATTTATTGACCCATGATCCTACAACTCTCTGGTTATATGTTGAGCCTATACTGCCCTGTTAAGTCACAACCTTCAACAAATCTACATACATACATCACTCTTACTATAGTTAGAATACAAAATTTTGTATAGTTAGAATACAAACATATGAGACATACATCTCACACATATCATAAAACTACTTTATTGTCTCAAAATGTAATTCCCCCAATACTTTCAAACAGTCCCAAGTAGTCAGAATAGTCTCACCCATTTAAAACCTAACAAGAACTCTACAAGGAAATGTATATATTCATGCACAGACTTATGCTTTACCAAATTCTCTTAATCAGTAGCATGAGAGCAGGAGCCTTGTCTACCAGGCTTGCTTATTGGTCTTCACACATTTCTTAGCACCTTGCAAGCTCGGTTTCGTAGGCTTGCAAGAACTTCTATTGCCACCACTACCACCATGACAATGTACCTTGAGGAAAATCGTGAAGTTACTGAGTTCACCGAGTCCAAGGAAGGGCAACATAGACGATCACAAAATTCTCCTAACTGTGGATGAACCCAATACTTTTTTTTTTTTGCATGCCAGTTTGAATGTTCATAAGCGAGAGAGTCCTAAAACAATGCTTGAATCTGTAGGTCTCCCACCTGGCCTGCCTACCACCACAGTTCAGAGAGAGTCTAGCAAACTCTTCTCCTTGAGCTCTTGTGGTATGTCACACTGTTTGACCAGCTGCCCACTCTAAGTAAAAAATCCCTGGCAAGAAGCTTGCCTAGATACCACTAATTGTCAAAAAATTAATATTTTATCTGTATCTTTTCAATGTCTTACTAGTAGAGGGATGGTAGGAGTTTCCAAGAATAAAGCACTTACGTATCTCAGCTTTTGTAAAGTTGATCTGGTCAAATTTTGAAACTGACACACTTTCAGCACATGCTGTTGTAATTGAGTGCCAGCCTGAACATCCAATATTTCTAGTCCAGCTAGGAATATATTCGATAAATGGATGAATGAATGAATGACGGAATCAGAGGGCCAATGTCGCCAGAAACTAGAAATGATCCTTTCCTATTGCTCTCTCTGCCAATGTCAATCATCACTTCATATTTCTGCCTTGTAACCTCTTAGAATATCCCTGAAACCGCCCTACAGAAGAACCCAAATTATCTCCCCAAGCTTGTAAATGCCAAGCTTTGGTTACACCATATACCATTTATCTTCTCAGGAAATGGAAGAATCCCCCAGGGCCATATATTCACATATGCATGATAGGGGGCAAACCTTCCAGGAGATCAATCCATATATCTGACTGCTTTGTAAGGGATTTACTAAGTGCAAAACAAATCATTCTTGGCGCCTGACTTTTGAAACATTTCTCTTTGTGTGTAGAGAGTGCAGTCACCCGGTCACTTGCATTCTGAGACAAGAAGCTTTGCAGATGGTCTAGTGTGTACTCACTAAGAGGGTCTTACCCATTAGCTCCTCAGCTCTAAACACATGCTGTTTCCGAGTCTGTTCTGGGCAATAATCTCATGGCCTAGCAATAGTCTAGTAGAATTAGTATTAGGTGCTTGACTTAGCACTAAAAGATTTAGAAATATATTAACAGAAGTTCTACTAAAATGGCCCATCTGCAGAGCCTGAATGTACAGGCTTTAAGGGGGAATAAACTCACAGTAAAAGAGCACTGTTTGCAAAAGTGGAAGTAAGTTTCAGGAAATAACTTCTGCCTACTATATGCTCTTGAGCTTTGAATCCCTATACTGTTTGTTTGGGGTTTTTAAATATTATGTGGCATCTTGTTTTTAATTGCAGTATAGTTAATGTTGATTTACAATTTTGTGTTAATTCCTGCTGCACAGTACAGAGATTCAGCTCTACATATGTATGCCTTCTTTTCTATATTCTTTTTCATTGTGAATTATCTCAAGACAGTCAATATAATTCCTTGTGCTATATAGTAGGAATTTCTGGTTTACCATTTCTATGCTGTTTTAAGTTCCTTGAGAACAGCTTCTGAGTTAAAAATTAGAGGCCAGTATTCTATTAGGGAGTACTCTCAGACAGATCAAAGAGTATGGAAAGCAGGATTCGGTAAAGAGAGAAACTGAATTTAAAAAGTAGTTGGAAACGAGATCTCAGCCAATCTCCTAAGGAAATCTGGAGCTGGGAGAAGCCTTCAGATTTCTCGACACTGCTGAAAGAGGGTCAGACATTTTCCCCTTGCATTGCCCACTCGCTGAAGGTGTGCTGCCCCTAGGGAGAAGGTATAACCTTAGACCAAATGGTAACCTTTGGCAGAGGTCAGCTTCTGGGAAGGGACTCAGCTGTGGGTAGACTCAGCTCATGAGGCCACATCTTATTCTCACGTGTTGGCATATGCCAATATTCCTGAATGCGTGCCTTGTTCTGGAAGGGAGACATCTGTGTCCACTACATCTGCCATACTTCTAGTCATCAATAACCAGTTGAGAAGCATACCCACCATTTTTTAAGTATCATAATGCAACTAATGTTGAAGCTGAAATTCCAATACTTTGGCCACCTGATGCGAAGAGCTGACTCATTTGAAAAGACCCTGATGCTGGGAAAGATTGAAGACAGGAGGAGAAGGGGATGACAAAAGATGAGATGGTTGGATGGCATCACCGACTCAATGGACATGAGTTTGGGTGAACTCCGGCAGTCAGTAATGGACAGGGATGCCTGGTGTGCTACAGTCCATGGGATCGCAAAGAGTCAGACATGACTGAGCGACTGAACTGAATTGCTTTCTTCCAAAGTACAACAGGAAGAGAGCATTACTAGAGAAAATTGGTATCCCAGAAAATACCACAGCCATTACCTTGAAGTTTTTAAAATCTTCGCCTAAGCAAAGAAGACCAAACCAAATATACTGATCTATCACTGAAGAAATCAATGTTTAGATTTTAATAAGGATCATGTTTTTCCTGTGGTCATGTATGGATGTGAGAGTTGGACTGTGAAGAAGACTGAACGCTGAAGAATTGATGCTTTTGGACTGTGGTGTTGGAGAAGACTCTTGAGAGTCCCTTGGACTGCAAGGAGATCCAAACAGTCCATTCTGAAGGAGATCAACCCTGGGATTTCTTTGGAAGGAATGATGCTCAAACTGAAGCTCCAGTACTTTGGCCACCTCATGCGAAGAGTTGACTCATTGGTAAAGACCCTGATGCTGGGAGGGATTGGGGGCAGGAGGAGAAGGGGACGACCGAGGATGAGATGGCTGGATGGCATCAGGGACTCAATGGACGTGAGTCTGAGTGAACTCCGGGAGTTGGTGATAGACAGGGAGGCCTAGCGCACTGTGATTCATGGGGTCGCAAAGAGTCAGACACGACTGAGTAACTGAATGGAACGAAACGGAAGGATCATGTCTAGTTTCTAAACATACCCTCAAACTGAGAAGCCTATGTGTAAATGAACTGCAGAGGTATGTAAGTAGTTTCAGTAACTCCTGGTGTTCCTTTTGAAAAGATTAGCCTATGGACTCTTATTTCACAGAGAAGCAAAATTTCTTAGAGACTTCTCTCAATATGGACAACATTTTATTTGGTAAGATTACTCACAGAACTATAGGATGACACTTTTAAAACCCAAAACTCATAAAAGTTTATAGGAATAAGGCACTTAGTTGGAACTTTGTTAGATCAAGCTGATTTTTAAATTTAGGCACTGAATGTACAATATTATATCTGCTGCTTACAGTGAAATACTTGAAAATCTATTAATGTTAGAGTCTTATATTCAAAACAGTATTTTTCAGGGAAGTGCAATACACTTATCATACAAAGGACACTCGTTTACTGTCAAAATGGAAGGAGAGGATTCTTGTCAAAAGCGTCGCTGTATCAGCTACGTCCATGCTATTATCCTAACTTGACTATATATTTTAAAAGAGATTTACTTCTCCCAAGAAGATTCTCTCAAGTCACAGCTACATAAAGTATCTTTTCAAGTTTTTAAAATTTGTAAATATTTCTTGAATACTCCTCTTGAATATTATGAACACCTTGATGAAGTCACCATGGGCAATAGTTCCAAAGTCAAAGACCAATGTCCTTTCTAGATGATTGCCCGGTGAAGTTATAAGGAAGAATTAGACTGTTGACCTCTAAACTCCAGGCCTGCATCAAATTTCTTTCTTTCTTCATTAGTTTGTAATTCACCAAGAAGCTGTGAGACACCAACTAGGTGTTAACCTGCCCAGCCGTATTCGTGCTATTCTGTGGCTGTTCGCCAGTGAAATGCAAGTAACCCAGAGAGGTCAGAAGTCAAACAGTCGGGATATATTCATGTCTTCATCATTTCATAGTTTGAATAATCTTTAGAGATCATGAAATAGATCCTAGGGCAGAAAAGGCAGAGTTCAGTTCATTTCAGTCACTCAGTCATGTCTGACTCTTTGCGACCCCATGAATTGCAGCACGCCCTGTCCATTATCAACTTCACTCAAACTCACGTCCGTCGAGTCAGTGATGCCATCCAGCCATCTCATCCACTCTCGTCCCCTTTTCCTCCTGCCCCCAGTCCCTCCCAGCATCAGAGTCTTTTCCAATGAGTCAACTCTTTTCATGAGGTGGTCAAAGTACTGGAGCTTCAGCTTTAGCATCATTCCTTCCAAAGAAATCCCAGGGTTGATCTCCTTCAGAAAGGACTGGTTGGATCTCCTTGCAGTCCAAGGGACTCTCAAGAGTCTTCTCCAACACCACAGTTCAAAAGCATCAATTCTTCAGCACTCAGCTTTCTTCATAGTCCAACTCTCACATCCATACATGACCACAGGAAAAACCATAGCCTTGACTAGAATGACCTTTGTTGGCAAAGTAATTCTCTGCTTTTCAATGTGCTATCTAGGTTGGTCATAACTTTTCTTCCAAGGAGTAAGCATCTTTTAATTTCATGGCTACAATCACCATCTGCAGTGATTTTGGAGCCCCCAAAAAAGCTGCTAATAATTAGGCCATATTTTTATCTCTCACTCTACACAGAGAAACAGATGGGGAAAAGTGGAAACAGTGAAAGATTTCATTTTCTTGGGCTCCAAAATCACTGCAGACAGTGACTGCAGCCACAAAATTAGAAGATGCTTTCTCCTTGGAAGAAAATCTTTGATAAATCTAGATGGCATATTAAAAAGCAGAGACTTAACTTTACCACCAAAGGTCCATCTAGTCAAAGCTATGATTTTTCCAGTAGTTGTGTACAGATGTGAGAGTTGGTCAACAGAAAAGGCCGAGCACTGAAGAACTGATGCTTTCTAACTATGGTGCTAGAGAAGACTCTTGAGAGTCTCTTGGACTACAAGTAGATCAAACCAGTCAATCCTGGAAAAAAAAATCAGTCCTGAATATTCATTGGAAGGACTGATGCTGAAGCTGAAACTCCAATAATCTGGCCATCTGATGCGAAGAACTGGTTCATTGGAAAAGATCCCAATACTGGGAAAGAGTGAGGGCAAGAGAAGGAGGCAACAGAAAATGAGATGTTTAGATGACATCACTGCTTCAATGGACATGAGTTTGATCAAGCTAAGGGAGAGAAGGAAGGACATGAAAGCCCGGTATGCTGCAGTCCATGGGGTCACAAAGAGTCAGACACAATTTAGCGACTGAACAACAACTGTACGGCCACCTCTCCTTTAGGTCATCACTCAAGGGAGAGCTGTGTCTCTCCCTTGACTCCATGCTATACCCCTTTCTAAACAGTGTCATTGATAACACTGATGAGCTAGGTTCATCAGAAAGGACACCACTTCCAAACCAACCCAAACCCAGGTATTCCAGAAGTCCCAGGAGGAACATAGACAAAAAGAAATGAAACTGCAGACTAGCCCATTTCCAAGTAATGGAATAGGGAGGGGAAGGAAGATGAAAAAGGAAAAAGGAAAATCAACGTGGTTAAAACCATATAAATGACCCACGGAGCCACGTCACTTCAGTATCCTCTGCTTCATTCAAACAGGCATGTTTGGCAAGTATGTGCTCTGTCAAAGCCTTTGTACTAGGTACTGAAGATACTAACTGTAAATTAGAAAGTACAGCTGGGCTATTAAAAATGAGTATATGGGCAAAAATACTGTGGTTGTTAAGCAGATGCCTACGTGATTCCATAAGTCTCGTTTTAACTTGCTGAATTTTATGTAAATATATGGCGATAATGAAGAGATTCCTGAGAGAGCTGGGACCTGAATCATGGCTCTTTGCCATAAAACAAAACCTTTTCTGTATTCCTTTATCTGCTCTTTGCAGAAATGAGGCTTTCCATCCAGGAAAGATAATGGGTGGCATCTGTTCTTTTCAGGAACTATTTAACAAAGATTTTGTTCAAATTCAGAAAAAATATAAATGCCCAGACTTACTCTATTCTTGTTCGTAGAAATTACACACTAACACAAAATATGAAGCATGATCAACTAAAGTTAAGTTCTACCAACAAAAAAGGATGTTTGTTAAATAGTATCTTTAATATAAAAATAGGCAGCTTCAAATGTTTATGGAGCTATAAGTCAATGCCCCTAAGACTCTGCTTAGGCAACTTGTTTTGGGTAGCTCGGTCCCTCTATTAGCTGCAGGTGCAATATTTGCACCTGCAGCTAATTGCAGTCATAATTAGACCATTGTGGGAATGATTAGACACTTAATTTTGAGGATGTAAGTGACTGGCCCATAATTAGCACTGGCTAAAGTGTTTGTACCACACGAAGGGAGCCTGTGCCCGATTTAGTCAAACTTTTTTTTTTCCGTTGTGCACTTCTATTAATACATCCTCTGTTTTTCCTCTACAAACAGAAATTAGGAGAAATAACTGGTCATGCAGTGGTAAAATATGTGTGATAAGAATAACCAAACTGAGTGAAAATGAAACTGTATTGAAAAGATACAAATAAGGTCAGTAGCAAATGTGTGAATATAAACCAAGCAAGAAACTCTGTTGAAAGAGCTTCTTCAAACAATGAATTCTTTAGTTACGTCTACCTTGCCAAGCTAACAGTTTATGATAATGGCACAAGAAGACTGCAGTGAGCTTGAAATCATTAGGTGGGTGTTTTTCACCTATGGTATGTTCATCCTCTTGAATGGAGAGGTTCTTAGGAATTGGTGTCAATACTGAAGTGACATCCAAATGGACTCTACTTCCAGACTCTGACTTTATCCTCCACCACTACCATTCCCTTGGGAACCCCCTCACTAGCCATCCATGTATTAAAAATAGAGATATTACCTACTTGGGTATAAGAAAAGCTAGCTCTTTCAGTTACCAGCTCAAAAGTGCCCAGAGTTAATTCAATAACTTTTTCTTAAACTACAGGTTAGGCTTGAGAAAAGAAGATGTGTTTTTGAGGTTTTATTTTTATTTGATTCTTACAAAATAAAAGATTTTTCTTTGAAAAAATAGAAGTTTTTCAAGCATATTTTTTACAGTTTACTAAATGCTATATAAAGCTTAATGTTCTGTTTCTTTATTGCTCTACTAGAAAAATACAACAGAGTCAAGGTCATATTATTATAGATAAAAATATCCTTTTCAGTGTAAAATAAAACAAATGCTCTTAATTTGCCTTCCTTATCATTTCATCTTCTTGAAAGACATATGTTTCATCCATCTATTGTTTAAAATATAACTATATCTTAAAATGGAAATTTCCACATAAAAATGTCATGCTCTTGCTCAAAGAGACAAGTCAGTCTAATATATTCTGCTGCAGACTTTTTTAACTAAATCATTAATTGGTTTCCAGAGTGCCTGAATTTACTGGCTGAAGTTTAAATGCACCCTTAAAATCAACTGAGAGGAAATATAAAAAATGTAGAGACTCTTTATCATTCCTTCAACTGCAAGACCACTTCTAAGTTAATGCTGTGCAGCATAACTGCTGGTTACATAAGTTCTGTCTTAAATTATTAAGTGCTGTAGACAGTAACACTAAAGCTTGTCCAAACAGATGGAATCAAGTTCAGCCATTTCTATGACTACAAACTAGTGATCCCTCCTTTGTTATGGCCACTGCACACGTGTCAGGAGGATGCTGTCAGGGATTTCATATCACCCTGAACTGCAACCTTTGCATGGTACTATCCGCAACCAAGTGACCTGCTGCAGCTCATTAAAGTTAATGTAATGGATCATTCCCTTCTAATTGTAATCATCAGCAAATTAGACTCCTTTCTAGGCTAACCAGGCAGCAGGGAAGAATGTGACCGAGTAGAATGCATGAATAACTTTGGTCTTAGCCACGTGCCTTTATTCAACACAAAGGAGAACAATGCACGGGATGAGGGGACACATACAGAAATTCCAATATCTGCTAGAATGTGCTTTATTCACACCACTGCAGTGGAACCACAGAAAATTTAATGCTTTTTTCCGAGTGGCACCTCCGTCCCAAAGCAGAGACAAGAGTAGAGAAAATGACACAGGTGATCCAGATGAGGTTGCTGTTTGGCTTATGTTGCCATCATTGCCTTTTTCCTTCAGTTGACCTCTACCATTCTCATACATTAGAGCTATCATCCAAACACGCTGTAATTGTAAATTCTCTGGAAAACCCAATTCTATTTTATTGATTTTTTTTCATTTAAGAAATGATATACAGAAACAGAATACAGAAACATACGTTAAGGGCAAGCCACAGAGTCCTAGAATTAATCAAAATAATATATGTAGAATTTTTGATCTAAGAGTTACTACATCAAATACATTTGTCACTGGAATATCATTAATATAAGTCTTGTGATTGCACTGTGATTATTAAACTTTCCTAGCATTTGTAATGTTACTAGAAATTGAAGGTTAAAGGGTAATCTCATTAGTCATGACATCCTGTGAAGGATTTTCTAACCTTATTGGGCTAAGCAATCTCCAGAGAAGAGCAATTTTGGCCTAAACAGGAAAGGTGGTGGATGTGGTGGCAGAATTATTAGCCCAGTTAGTGAGCCGTTCTGCCTCTCCTATGAGGGCTCATGCGTTCAAGGAACTTCCAAAAAACGGATGTGAAAAAATTAGGAAACTCCCATAATAAGTTATTCAAAATATGCCTTTAACACAACCATACAGTAAATGTGTGCAAGGACCATGGTTCTCAAAATATGATTCCTCAACCAGCAGTTGGCATCTCCTGAAAGCACGCTAGAAATGCAAATTCATAGCCCACCTTAGACCTATTTAATCAGAAACCCTGGTAGTTAGGCCTGGCAATCTATGTTTTACTGAGACTTCAAGATGACTATGATGCATGCTAAACTTTCAGAACCACCATGTTAGAAAGTAAAAGATAGTATAAGTAGTCTGCACACATTAGTTTAATGTTTGAAGAAAATTATTTTGGCAAAATAATTCAAGGAAGTTACTAAGTTACTTACAAATATAATATACATACTTGGGTACGAATAATAAATATGTGTGTATGTACATAGCCACGGTTATATACACACATGCACACACACAATTTGATCGTTACTTAGACTGATATGGTATGCTGTGCTTCCCAAGCATAATACAAGAATCCAAGAGATAAACAATTATTGCTATGAGAATAACAATTGTCTTTGTCTTATTTACCTTCACCTCCATACCTTCAGTATTTACAAAACCTGGCATACAGGGGCTGTTCAAAAAATACTAAGTGAATGACTCAATGCTGTTTAGACTATCTCTACTTGAGAGTTCACATATTTGTCATATTAGAGTGTTTCAGTAAGTAAACTTTGAAAAATACTAGTAGGAACTAGAAAAGAATGCATGTTAGACAAAAATAAAGTAAGAATATAAAACAGTTAATGATTATCATCATGATCAAATTGTAAATTATGTCATAATTAATTGTAAAGGGTCTTTTGTAAAAGATTTTTATAGAAAAGAAGGAGTAAAATGATCTCTATTCACAGATGACATAGTTTTACATATATAAAATCCTAAGGAATCCACAAAAAAAGAGAGCTTTAGAACTACTAAACAAATTCAGTAAGTCTGCAAGATCAATACACAAAATTAATTGTATTTATACACACTAGCAATGAAAAATCCTAAAATAATTAAAACAATTTCATTTCCAATAGAAGCAATAAGAATAAAAGGAGAAGGAATAAATGTAACCAAAAATTTGCAAGACTTATACACTGAATACTATAAAGCATTACTAAAAATAAACTACAGAAGACCTCATGACAATTCAGAAAATTTAACATTGTTAGGATGGCGATATTCCCAAAATGATTTACAGATTCAATTCCTATCAAAATCTCAGATGATTATTTTTAACATTTTATATTAGAGTATAGCCGATTAACAACACTGGGATAGTTTCAGGTGCACCGCAGAGCAACTCAACCATATATATACACGTATCCATTCTCCCCAAAACTTCCCTCTTTCAGGATGCCACCTAATCTTGAGCAGAGTTCCCAGTAGGTCCTTACTGATTGTCTGTTTTAAATAAAGCAGTGTGTACATGGCATTTTCGAACTCCTATCTCTTCCACCCACCCTTCCCCCTGATAACTGTAGTTCTTCTCTAAGTCCATGAGTCTGTTCGTGTTTTGTAAAGAAGTTCATTTGTATCATTTCTTTCTAGATTCTACATCTAAGGACTGGCATACAACATTTCTCTTTCTGTGTCTGACATTTCATTCAGTATGACAGTCTCTAGGTCCATCCATGTTGCTGCAATTGGTTCATTCTTTTTAATGTCTGAGGAATATTCCATTGTATACATGTCCCACATTGTCCACATCAGTTCCTCTGTTGATGGACATTTATGTTGCTTTCTTATCTTGGCTATTGTAGCCATTAGCTGCAGTGAATATTGGGGTGTATGTACCATTTTGGAATATGTTTTTCTCTGGACATATACCTAGGAGTGGAATTGAAGGGTCATATAGTGGCTCAGTGTGGTCCACTGGAGAAGGGAATGGCAAACCACTTCAGTATTCTTGCCTTGAGAACCCCATGAACAGTATGAAAAGNGGGAGCCCCCAAAAATAAAGTCTGACACTGTTTCCACTGTTTCCCCATCTATTTCCCATGAAGTGATGGGACCAGATGCCATGATCTTCGTTTTCTAAATGTTGAGCTTGAAGCCAACTTTTTCACTCTCCTCTTTCACTTTCATCAAGAGGCTTTTTAATTCCTCTTCACTTTCTGCCATAAGGGTGGTGTCATCTGCATATATGAGGTGATTGATATTTCTCCTAGCAATCTTAATTCCAGCTTGTGTTTCTTCCAGTCCAGCATTTCTCATGATGTACTCTGCATATAAGTTAAATAAGCAGGGTGACAATATACAGCCTTGGCGTACTCCTTTTCCTATTTGGAACCAGTCTGTTGTTCCATGTCCAGTTCTAACTGTTGCTTCCTGACCTGCATACAGATTTCTCAAGAGGCAGGTCAGGTGTTCTGGTATTCCCATCTCTCTCAGAATTTTCCACAGTTGATTGTGATCCACACAGTCAAAGGCTTTGGCATAGTCAATAAAGCTGAAATAGATGTGTTTCTGGAACTCTCTTGCTTTTTCCATGATCCAGCGGATGTTGGCAATTTGATCTCTGGTTCCTCTGCCTTACATTTATGCAATTCTACCATGCATAGTAGGTTCATGAATCCACCACCAGTGTCAAGATACACTTTCATTAACACAAAGATCCTCTGTGTTGCCTGAATATAATCACAAATCCTTTCCTCCTACCTCTTGATTCCTATATCATGACAACCACTAATATTCTCTTTATTTCTGTAGTGTCATGTAAATATTATATAAATGAAGCCTGTTGATACAGACCATAAGTGTCAGCAGATTGAGGACAGAGTGGGACAGACTGCATAGATCCATAGTTCCAGAGAGTCCATATTGAATGACAACTGAAAATACCATGTTAAATGCTGCCAAAGTTGACAAAGGACCAAAACAGATGTCCAAAAGTAAACCCTAATATATTTATTCATTCACTTGACAAATATTCATTGAGTGCTTACTCAACACACCAGGGCATCGTGTAGGTCAATAAGAAAAGTAAGCCTATTTAGTAAATAGCACTAAGAAACTGAGTTCAGTTCAGTTTAGTCACTCAGTTGTGTCTGACTCCCTGTGACCCCATGGACTGCAGCATGCCAGGCTTCCCTGTTGTCACCAACTCCCAGAACTTGCTCAGACTCATGCCCATTGAGTTGGTGATGACATCCAACCATCTCATTTGTCTGCTTCTCCTGCCTTCAGTCTTTCCCAGTATCAGGGTCTTCTGCAGTGAGTCAGTTCTTTGCATCAGGTGGCCAAAGATTGGAGTTTCAGCTTTAGCATCAGTCCTTCCAATAAATATTCAGGACTGATTTCCATTAGTATGGACTGGTTTGATGTCCTTGCAGTCCAAGGGACTCTCAAAAGTACTAACACCATAGTTCAAAAGCATCAATTCTTTGGCATTCAGCTTTCTTTATAGTCCAACTCTCACATCCATATATGACTACTGGGAAAAGAACTGAGTAGCCTTTGGAAAAATAAGACCAGTGACTATACAGAATGGTGTAAAAGGGCTCATTCAGTACCTACCCTCCCCCTCTTTTCAGTACCTACCCTCCCCCTCTTTCTAGCTTGACTTCTTGTACCATAGAGGCTGGGAAGCCTAAAATCACAGGCTATATAATACAGTAATTGATTTGCTCCTAATATTACAAGGAATGCTCCTAGGAGCATAGATTTCTGGAGCCAGACAATCTGGGTACAAATACAACTCTGCCATCCATTAACTGCTTGGTGTGGGGCAATTTAGAGGAGGAAATGGCCACTGACTCCAGTATTCTTTCTTGCCTGAGAAATCCCATGGACAGAGGAGCCTGGAGGGCTATAGTCCATGGGATTGCAAAAGAGTTAGAAACAACTTAGTGACTGAACAAGGACAACAATGGGGTAAGTACTTTCCATGTCTTGGTTTCCTCATATGGAAAATGAGAATATAGTAGTGCCTACCTCATAGGAGACTGTAAAATTAGTTAACATCTATAAAAGCACTGAGAACAATCCTGCCACTCAGTAAGCATTGTATAGTGTCCACTAATAATAGTCTAATTCTCATAGACTCACTTGCAGCTAGCATTCAGCATGTGATAGAAGTGCTATCCAGGAGCTACAGTAATATATCATTATACAGGCAGAAGTTGACACCATAAAGTGGCAATGGTTCCCAGGAAGCTTGTTTTTATGGCAGAGACACTTGGTTATTCAGAGGTGGTGGTTGTGAAGTTTCTGCCCTCCAGTCCCCAGCATCTAGCAGTAATGGATTCCTCTAGAATGTTCCCACGATGTGACTGGAAATTATTTTTGTTTCTGTGTTGCTGTCAACTCTATGGCACCCAGCCATCCTGGTAATTCAATAAATTAGCTTAAACCCCTTAGTAAATCCCTCTCTGCTTGAAGCAGTTAAAATAGCTTTATGTCTGACCAGTCCAGACCATTGCTTTATATCAAAATAAAACTCAGATAATTAAGGATTTGATTGTGAAAAGTAAAGTCACTGAAGAAACAATAAAAAAACAAATGCCAGTGCTTCAATTATTGAAGCTTAAAAAAAAAAAAACTGTAAATACAAAAACACTAGAGGAAAATCTTGAGATGTTTGTCCACACAGTTTATATGTTAAAGATCATAACTAAAAGACAGATACATATAAAAGATCAAGAAGATTTCAAGAAGTTTGACAATGGTCATACTCTTAGTATGTGATTTATAGAAGTTATTATAAAAATATTAAAGTAGCAGTAAAATAATTCTGAAGGACATGATAATTTATATAAAATAAATGAGATATACATGTATGTGTGTGTATATATATATATACACACACATATATACACAATATGTATGTACTGGTAACTTGAAAATGTAAATCAGAGCAAGGAATCATTTTTCTTCTTTGACAAATTGGCAGCAAACATTTTAAAGAAAGGATTTATCCTTATTCTGGCAGGGAGATGGGGGAAAGTACTCTCATTCTCTGTTGGTAGGAATATAAGTTGGTAAAATCATTTTGGAGGACAATTTGATATATTTATTACCAATGCTTTAGGGCTTCCCAAGTGGCACTAGTGGTAAAGAATTCGCCTGCCAATGCCAGAGACATAAGAGATTAGAGACCTGAGTTGGGAAGGTCCCCCAGAGAAGAAAATAATAACCCACTCCAGTGTTCTTGCCTGGAGAATTCAATGGACAGAGGAGGCTGGCAGGCTACAGTCCATGGGCTCACAAAGAGTTGGACACCACTGAAGTGACTTAGCATACAGCACTTTATGCATTCTATTCCTGGCTTTAAAAGCAGGCCACTCAGCCATGCTTCAAGCTGTGGGTGGTACGCAAAAAACAGCTTGAGAGCAAACTGGCTCAGGCAATTGCCAGCAGCCCCTCCTGGACTATCCTGAGTGTGGCCCACTCTCTGGCTGCTGAATCTCCAGCTCCAAACACCGACCTTGGATTCAAGAGTTTTGGGACCCTCAGTTACACTAGACTGTTCAGTCTTTAGTTTTCAGATTTGATTTGACATCTCACCCAGTCCTTAGCTCCCAGTGCTCTAGTTCCCAGCATTTCCTTCAGTCTAGGGATGAGGCCCCAGCCATTTTTCCCAGCCATATCCACAGCCTCATCTTGACCAGCTGGCCCACCCAGTTGGCTGACTTCCTCTTGATCCATTTTTGTCCTCCTTCTCTGTTAGGCAAGGAATATTTGAACAGCCTTCACTGTAGATCCCAACTTGGTTAATTTTTGCTGAAAGCAAAAGTTAATATTATATACCTTCCAGAATCAGTGTAATTGAAAAGGCTTCTCATGTGCTAAATGGTGCTTTTTCTTCATTTTGATATTATCATATAAGACTGAGTCATTTATATGCTGTCTTTTCTTGGCCACTTTCAAAAATGTAATTTCTTTTTACTGTACTTTCTATAGCATCTCTCTATGTTTTTGCGGTGAATACCATTCCACTCAACTATTTTTGGATCCCTCCTGCTCTGAGGAGGTAAATTTTTTTCTTTCTCATTTATGAATCAATGGATTTTATGAATCCTTGCTTTAGCATTTAGAAACTTCCTATCTTTTTTCTCTAAATTTTGAACAAAATATGACTTGCTTTAAATGGAGAAAAAAATGCTAAAGGTACTTTTTATATTTATCCTTTATTTCTCACTATAGCTCCACTTAATACAGGTCATTTTATAACAGTTAATTCTCTGTAGAAATCAAAATGAATTTTGAAGAGATAGTG
>SJXQ01009817.1:20532-68402 GCA_006408695.1 Aepyceros melampus | reverse complement strand
AGTTTGTGTAAACTCCAGCAGTTGGTGCTGGGCAGGGAGGTCTGGCATGCTGCAGTCCATGGGGTCGCAAAGAGTTGGACATGATTGAGTGAATTGAACTGGTATATAGGATGATGCCTTTCAGTTTTTGTTCAGTTTAGCTGAGCTGTCTGGTAATGAGCATTGCCCTAGGAATTGTTGACTGGTTATAATCTAGGACTTTAATTATCCTGTCCTGCCATCTGACATGAAATGGGATTTGGGAGTAATGCCATTCAGGAGTTTGCAGTGGTATCTGTGTTGCCACATAGTCAGATATGACTGATGTCTTTGCTAGGTCTGCTGCCATATTTGATCATTCATAGCTGACCTAACAGGTTCGTAGAAGTTTAGAGCTCTAATGAGATCTAGGAGTTCACACAGCACACAGGAATATTTACACCTGATTAAGTAGGACTAGAACCCAACTATGCAGGTTTTTAATTTGATTTCATTTTTAAAACCCCTTAGTGTATTTGATCGCTAAGAGTCGACACGACTGAGCGACTTTACTTTCACTTTTCACTTTCATGCATTGGAGAAGGAAATGGCAACCCACTCCAGTGTTCTTGCCTGGAGAATCCCAGGGACGGTGGGCTGCCATCTTTGGGGTCGCACAGAGTCGGAGACGACTGAAGCGACTTAGCAGCAGCAGCAGTGTATTTGATGACAGCATGCTTCATAAGTAGCAGTGTTATATAGGTTCAAATTCCTAGGAAAATATGGAGCTAACAATCTGATTTCCAGGTCAATGATGATCTAAAACCTTAATTTTCTACAATATTTGTCAAAACAAACAAACAGAAAAACTGTGATAATTCTTGAAAAGCAGTTAATAATCTGCATGTGTATCTGAAGAATAATTTCCATATGTAGCCATGTAGATTTTATCGTTCCTAAATTGTTTTGATAATGCATTAGCCTTTTCATTGAAAGAATCAGTACCTGTTAAGCATACTTCTCAGAGGCCTAGTATCAAATAGAGTAATAGATTTATCTCATATGATCCTGTTTTATTCCATCAGTGATGAGAACTGGGTCAGACAATTAATTATTCATTTATAGAACAAACCTTCAGTACCTACTAGGTGTCAAATATGGTACCAAACATTATGGTGAATCCAGTGAGTTTTTTTTTTTTTTAATAAGGACATGATTCTATTGAGGAAACTAGCTCCTTCATCATTAATAGAACTTCTTGTTCTAAATGCTAAAAATTCAACAGGCAAAAATATAAATGTCAACTCTTTCCTTGCTCAAAAATACTTTGGACAATTTTTATAAATCTTCAATGGTTTCTTTGCAAATGTATCAGATTTTTTTTTTCCTTTTCCAAAAGTGTTTTCACATTTAGTTACTTTATTTTTTCAAGTCAGTTTTCTTTATGAGATCCTTCTTTCCCTGTGGGTCACAAAAAAGGCAATTCCTGTGGAGGCATGAGAATAAAGGAATCTTTAGTTATATTCAAGTAGCAAAGAGAACCTATAAAATTGATCTGAAGTAATCACCTAGCCTCTGGCAGATTGTCATTCCTCTTCTCCAGTAAAAAAGAAAAAGCCATTTATTCTTTTATTCTACAACAATCTTTAATTCTTACACTAAAGGAGTTTATGATTTAGTTTGGGAGAAATGCATGTGCATTTATACTCAAATATGTATGTACCTATTTATATATACTTACAAACAGGTATGCATGTACATATACATGATTATACAACACAGAATATATTAAAGTCACAGAAGGATACTGTGTTATGGATGTAAGGGGAAAAATTACTGTTTACTGGGGAGAATATGAATATCCTAAATGTTAATATCATTTTGAGGGCACTCAAACTAGTTTCAAACTGTTAAAATTTAGCTCTATTAAAGATGTTGATGGGGATTAGGTCCAGTAAAATTATTTCACTATTGCTTTTCTATCTACCTGAGAGACCCAGTACCTTCATGTTGCTTCTTCATTTCACTTGCAAAACCTTTTCTTGCACATTTGTTTTGTGTCAGTTGCTGCACTGGATAGGGGAAAAACAAGATACTAATGATAGCAGTGTGGTGGCAGGGTGGATAGCGGTACCCACAGGGGAATATGGGAACAAGAGGAGAGGTGTCTTATAGGACTGATCTTTTTTAAGCAGCACACAGTGCTGTAGACTTCTTTGGCAATCTGGTGAATTGATAACTCTGGAAATGTATGAGTCTCTTCACTGAAGAATAGATTTAGATTTGTATAATAAAATATACAGGAATTTAAGGGAATCAAGAATAATAAAAAACAATTGTCAAAATATTTTTAAAAACACATTTGTGCTGCTTTATTAAAACATTAAATAACAAGATCTAGCAGCAGACTTAACTACTATAATTTTGAAGTGTAATGTGCGTAAATAATATTTAGAGATGATCTGACAAATGTGATGTGATATTAAAAATAATCTGTCATTTCTTTGGTGGGAACATTAAAGGTACTGTTGATGTAACTGTTGTTGTTACCAACATATGTCACTGAAGAAATGTTAAGTTTCAATGAGATTTTGATGTTTAGAGAAGTATTTTTTTTTTTTTTTGGCTTACCCAAGTTCCTAAATGTCCTGAATTCTCTCTATTCAGTAGCACTTCAGGGGGCTATAGGCCCCTGGCTAACAGTGCTACACAGAAGCTCACAGTTAGTGCAATTGGCAATGGCACCCCACTCCAGTACTCTTGCCTGGAAAATCCCATGGACGGAGGAGCCTGGCGGGCTGCAGTCCATGTGGTCGCTGAGTAGGACACGACTGAGCGACTTCACTTTCACTTTTCACTTTCATGCACTGGAGAAGGAAATGGCATCCCACTCCAGTGTTCTTGCCTGGAAAATCCCAGGGACGGGGGAGCCTGGTGGGCTTCCGTCTATGGGGTCGCATAGAGTCGGACACAACTGAAGCGACTTAGCAGCAGCAGGAAGAAAATGGAGCAAATGTTCTTTGCACAGAGGCCGTGGGTATCTAGGAGAGTGACTTGCAATTCCTGAACATTTTGAAGGACCTTCTTACTCTCACCTTGTATATTTACCCGTTTTGTTTGCTTTCACTTAGAAGTCTGCTCTGGTTAGAGTAGGAGCAGTGACCCCTGTTAGCTACTTTATGTGTTATCAAAACTGATGCAAATATTTTAATTCTGAACACACCTTCAATAAGATTCTTTGAAATACTATTTATATTTGGAAATTTCACCTGTAATGAGCCTGAGGATTAAGAATTCTCATCAGATGAACCAGGGGAAATTTTACGCACCTTCCTAAGTGATGATTAATTGTATTCAGTTACCTAATTCAATATTCTTGAGTTTTCCTATTGTCTTTCTTTTCAAAAATTACTTAAATAATTCAGACTTGTTAAAAAATATTATTCATACATAACATGAAAAATGAAGCATAGTACAATATTAGTTATGTTATCTAAATGAAAATTCTTCATTATACACTCACCCCATGGAACTATTATTTTTTAGCTTTTTTTGTGTACATCTTTTCAGAGTAGATAGATTTTTTCTTGCATAAAACTTTGTTGTTTTTCAGCCAATAAGTTCTGTCCAGCTCTTTGCATCCCTACTGACTATAGCACACAGATTTCCCTGTCCTTCACTATCTCTCAGAGTTTGTTCAAATTCACGACTGTTTAGTCGACAATCCTATCTAACCATCTCATCTTCTGACACTCTCTTCTCCTTTTGCCTCCATCTTTCCCAGCATCAGGATCTTTTCCAAAGAATCAGCTCCTCACATCAGGTTACCAAAATATTGGGGCTTCATCTTCAGTATCAGTCCTTTCAATGAATATTCAGTATTCAGGATTGATTTCCTTTAGGATTGACTGGTTTGATCTCCTTGCTGTCCAAAGAATTCCCAAGAGTCTTCTCCAGCAACACAATTCAAAAGCATCAATTTTTCAGTGCTCAGCTTTCTTTATGATCCAACTCTCACATGATTATTGGGAAAATCAAACTTTGACTATATGAACATTTTTTAGTAAAGTGATGTCTTTGCTTTTTAATACACTGTCTAGGTTTGTCATAGCTTTCCTTCCAAGGAGTAAGTTTATTTTATATATTGTGTAAAATATATGATCACGTGTATAGTCTGACAATTTAATAGACTAATTGCACTGTTCATTCACTGCTTCTTTAATTAGATATGTTGACATTTGCTTTATTTTTATCTTTCAGAATAAGCATTATGAAACTTTTGATTGATTTCTGAATTGGGAAGATTTTTATATAATCATTGGTTGGGCTGAAACATTTTCATCAAGACAAAACTGAGCCTGAGCCCAGGAAAAGGACTTCTGAAGATTATGTGGGTTTAGAGAAGTGTTATTCAGTAGAGGGGAAAGGAGTGATAAAATACTTTATCATAAATGGATAAAATGTAAGACAAGTGGTTAATTTTCAAGGAGATAAAATACAAGAGTGAGGAGAAAGCAGCTGCTTCTCTATTTCATCTACTGCTCTGAAATTTTGCACAGTGAAATATCAGTGGAGAAAGAATAGCTTGTCATTGGTAGACAGGTCAGATTTTTATACCTCATCAACTAAGATATATTATCTCCTAGGTACCTAGGTGCTTTCCAGATTTCCTTTTTCTGACTGATGCAAGTTGGAGTTGTTCTGCACCAGTTGAAAAGTAGCTAAAAGACAAACACACACACACACACACATACACTTTTCCCCTACTTACATTTAGCGATACCTCTGTTACCAGCAACATTCAGCAAGCTATGAAGGTCAGTAAACAGCCCTGCCCACTTCATTACTACTAAACCTTTATTTCAAGTGAAGCTAAAAAAATTACTTTAAAAAGCAAAAAAGTATATTTTCAAGAATAGGTGGATGACCATGGTGAAGTAAAAAGGAGCTTGAAAAATGTTTAGTGAGTAATGTTATGCTCCCATGCCTTTGAAATTTAAATCACAGTCATTTATTCCGGGGACACTTAACCAAACTATCAGAAGTCTTTTTAAAACCATTGCTCTTGGTCAGAAAGCCACAAACATGGGGCTGTGTTTTTGTAGATCTCATTGACAGCTTTGAGCTTGGCAGCCATGGGAAATTTGTTTCTTGTCACTACGTGATTTCAATACATTCTTTGGAAAAAGAAAATGACCATCTCTTGTGGGCAGGTAATATCTGGTGTACCTTTTTTTTTAACCTGCTGTTACATTGTTTTCAATTTTCCCCTAATTGTTTATATTGAAAAAAGGCTACATTTTGACTTAGGTAAGGTAGGTAAAGTCACTCAGTTGTGTCCGACTCTTTGCGACCCCATGGACTGTAACCTACTAGGCTTCTCTGTCCATGGGATTCTCCAGGCAAGAATACTGGAGTGGATTGCCATTTCCTTCTCCAGGGAATCTTCCCAACTCAGGGATCGAACCTCTGTCTCCCACATTGGAGGCAGATGCTTTAACCTCTGAGCCACCAGGGAAGATTTTGACTTAACCAATTATTATCTACTAAGAAACTTAATATGCAAATATGTGCTAGGAGTAAAAGATAGTGAACTAAAATATAGGGTAAAAAGTATGAAATATTGAGCAAGGAAGAAAATTTGGTAAAGTTTTAGCTTGATTTTCCCTTTTGTGTTAAACACAGCAGTATGTGGACCCTGTCTACTGCTGGGTGTCAGAGGAACTGAAGGAGATGGCTTAGCACCGCTTGCTTTCCCACTGTGCGCCTTTGTTATGTGTGCAGCCACTGTCTTTCTTGACTCACCTGTCTGATGACTAACACTACACTGTGACCTTCTGGAGTGAGAATGTTCTTTGGTCTTTCCATCAATACAGCCAGCCTGGCAGTATTGTTAAAAGAAATATGAGGGTAAAACAAATTCCTAAAGTGTAATAACTTCTCTGTGAGTTTTACACTTAGAGAGGCCAAAATGACTATGTTTGAGAAAGAATCATTAACTATTCTTAATACGTGTTGTGAACCATAGGCTTATGGGAAGGATGAGTATTATTTTCGTAGCAGCAGGGACTTGATCCTCAAGTTTACTTCTGGGCACTGTGAACTATTCCATCAAAATGCCCTTACTTTGGGATAGTTGCTTACAAAACAAACATGTTCTCAATAAATACAATAAATATGATTTTAAATTAAAGATTTTATGTTATTTGATTTTAGGACTGGGAAGCAATGATTCTCCAGAACTATTAGATACTGTCCAGGCTATAATACTTTGTGATCAATAGTGGAATAATGTGCAAAAGAAACAGTGTATTACTGCTCTGTCTTGCAGTCTTTTCTTTCTCTCTCTCTCTCCCTTCACTTCTCACCCTTACAAAGGTAATCACAACCATGAGAAAAAAAAATATACATTGGCAATGGCTAGGAACAGATAGAATAAAAATAATGGAGCTGAGACTTCTTTTCCAGACGAGCTATATTCTTACTGTGTGATCTTAGGCAATTTATATCATCTCTCTTAGCCTTATTGCTGCTTACTATCCTCATTTGCAAGATGGAGACACTGAGTAATTCTGTTTGGTTACTTTTGAGATTGTTGTGAGATTCAAACAGTGGGGTATTTATAAGGACTCAATAAACTGGAAGTCATTCAATAAATATTGCTTTAAAATGATTTCATTTATTTTGTTAGTTCATTTTGCAAGAGGCTTTTTGGAATGAACAAGTATTATCAATATCAGATTCCTGATATTGATATATAAGAACCAGAGTGGGAATATTTCAGATACTCTCTGAGAAACAGAGGTTATCCATTCTAAGTATCTAAATTATTTTTGAGGAATGATTCATATAGAGTGAGAACTCAAATTAACAGAACTCAGTGTCCATAAAATGTAGCATCCTAGAAAACTCTATATTTACCATACTATGGAATTCAAAGTAAGAAAATTCTTAAACTCAGTTATAGTTTGAATTACACAGGCAGAATACTGAAATTTAGTTTCTGAGTCCTTTAAAAATTTGCTTATAAAATTTATGCAATTTTTATAGAATGCTTATGAAATATAGACAATTAAACTTATCAAAAATCCAAGAATGTAGAATTGAAAGACAATGGGACAGAAATATTGCAAGTATTCATGAATGTGAGAGACATGTTAAAATGATAGTAAGAAAATTTAAGCTGAGAAGAAAAGAAAATTAATAATAATAATAACAAGTACCACTGCTATAGTTCTTACTTTATGCCAAGCACTAAGTACTTAGCCTATATTAATTCCTTTTCCTCTCACAACTCCAGGTGGTAGATATCATTATTATTACCCCCTTTCATGGATGAAGAAACCAAGTCATTAAGAGGTTAAGTTGTCCAATGCCACACAAGTAGACAGTGGAAAAGCTGGCATTCAGACTCAGGAAGCTTAGCCAACTCACATTTGTTATGTGCCCCTTGATAAGACGGGAGGATATTTTTATTCATCTACACCTCCAGCACTGGCTTTGACAATCTACTTAAATCTTTTTCAGGTTGATAGGCCATAAAGGCTACTTTGCTGTTACATTTATTCATATTTCTTTTATTGCTAGGGATTGTTAATACCATTCATATATTCATTATCATTTTATGTTTTATCTTTTGTGTGCAACATAATCACATTTCCTCATGTTTTTTCTACTGAGGCATTTAACTACTTTTTTCCCCGAGTCTCATGTAAGGAGGGATAGTAGTTCTTTTCTATATATTATACTGCATGTTTTTTTCCCATATTTTGTTTATCTATATTTTATTACATTTTTCTATAGAAAAGTTATAAGCCTATATGTATCAGTCTTTTCCTTGTGGTTTCAAGCCTTCATGTCATGCTTAGAATTACTTTCTCCATCCCAGCACAGTATTGCCATATCACTTATATAACTTTAAAGTATTTTTACAATACTTTACTTTGTACTTATTTATATTATTGGTACACTTAGAAATTTTACTGGTTTGAAGAAAGGAGAAAAAATTATTTCCTGAATGTGTATGTTCCTATTCAGATTATCCTTGACCCAATACCATTTAATAAACTTTGCCACCAATTTCAAATGTTGCTTTTAACATACAATGAAATTTCACATTCATTTAGGCATTTTTGTCTAGGTTCACTGTAATTTCCATTGATACCAGTTCTTATGCCCAAACTGAGTTGTTTTAATCACTAAACTGAGTATTAATTTTCTCCATGAACTCTCTTGGGGACACACATCTCTGCTGACATGCAGGACTTTGCACACTCCTCATTCCTTTCACATTCTGGCTTCTGCTTTGCTGTCTCTCATGTAAGTTACACTTACTCTGCCTACCCCTTAAATCCTGATGTTCCTCAGAACTCATTCTACCACTTTAAGTCTGCACATTTTCCATGGGCGCACTTGTCTATTCACAAAGCTTCAACATCAACAAAAATGCAGTAGCAACCCTAAAAATGCAAGTCTCTGGCTCAAAATTATTTGCTGATCATTAGCCAGATTCTCCAAGTGTTTGTCTCCATGGATGTCTCACAATCATCTTAAGTTCAAAATGTTGAATATTCTTTATCTCCTTCATGTCACTCACCCTAAACTTTCTTTTGTTCCCACATCCCCTATGCTGTCTCATGACCAGCATTAACATTTATCCACTAGACCAAGCCAGAACTCTGTGGTTAACCCTCATCATAACCTCTTCCTTGCTTGCTGTTTATTTAGTTAATAAGCTTTTTATGTCAATAACACTGCATTCTTTTACCTTTTGATCATGTCCCAGTCCTTAATGTCAAGCCCCGTTTGGGGCTGCTATCATCTTTTTCATGAGCCACTGCAGTATATTTGACCCTTGTCAGTAAATCTTCTACACTGTTTCCAAGCAGATCACCCTAAAATGCAAATATGATTATTTCACTTCATCTACATAAACTCCTCAGGGTTGTGTGTTTTCGTTAATCTATATTAAGATAGTTTAACTTTTAAATAGCCTTTAGAAGGCCCTTCCAGAAAAGGCAATGGCACCCCACTCTAGTACTCTTGCCTGGAAACTCCCATGGATGGAGGAGCCTGGTAGGCTGCAGTCCATGGGGTCGCTAAGAGTCGGACATGACTGAGCGACTTCCTTTTCACTTTTCACTTTCATGCATTGGAGAAGGAAATGGCAACCCACTCCAGTGTTCTTGCCTGGAGAATCCCAGGGACAGGGGAGCCTGGTAGGCTGCCGTCTATGGGGTCACACAGAGTCGGACACAACTGAAGCGATTTAGCAGAGCAGCAGCAGAAGGCCCTTCATGGTCTGGCCCTTGCATACTCCATCTCTTGCCAATGTTCCCCTTCTACTAATAATCTGGAAATGCTGAACTTCTTTATGTTCTTCAGACATGTCCTGTTCTCTGTTGCCCAGGTCTCTGCATCACTCTCCCTCTGCTTGGACTACCCCTGGTCCTCTTCTCCTCACTAACTGCTGCCTTTCATTCATCTGTTCTCAGCCGAGACCTGACTCCTCCAGGAAGACTTCTCCAACTCTGCAATGCATGCTTGGTACCAGCAGATGTACTCCCATGACACCCTCCACTGCTTAGTTTTAACACGATGTTTTGAAAATGTCAGGCTGCTTTGTATATTAAGCCAAATTTTAAAACACATAAGGGGAGGAATTTTGTTCTGATATGTTCACTACTGTATCCCTAGTACCCAGGAGAATACCTGGGCATACAGTGTTCTCCAAATATGTGTGAAAGAAACAATGAAGGGTGGAGGGAGGAGAGGATGGGAGAAATATACTATTTACACAATATCTTTATCTCACACACACATAACAAATACACAGGCACAATTATACACATACATGCAAATATCATGTACAAATTTCATACACAAAATATTTAAATCAAGTACCACTAAGTATTACTGATTATTTTGGGGAATATAAGCAGATTAATTTTCTTCCTTGAAAGTTTTTATATTATTTAATACAAACTATAAGAAAATATATACTTAGAAAAAGTTATTCAAGTAATATCTATAATTTTCTTGATCACAACTCTTGAAATGTGTTAATGTCATTGAGTAAAAAATATTTTGTTTTGTGTTGTACTCATTCCGAGGACTGTCATAACACAATGCCATAACTTGGGTGAGATAGAACACAGATACTTATTCTCTTAAAATTGTGGAGTCTGGAAGTCCCAAATCCAGGTCTCAGTAGGGCAAAGCTCCCTCTGACTGTGCAGAAGCTCCTTTCCTGTTCCTGCCTTCTCAGGGTAGAAAGCTACCCTTGATGTTTGCAGTTCAACACTCCAGTCTCTGCCTCCATTGTCACGAGGTGTTCTCCTGCTATGTGACTCTGTTGCCACTTCTTAAAAGGACACCCACCATTTAGGTTTTGAGCCCATTCTACTGCAAAATGACCTCAACTAATTTAACTAATTATGTTCAATGATTGTGATTCCAAGTAAGATCATGTTCTGAGGTATTAGAAACTAGGACTTCAATGTATCTTTTGGGAGAACACAATTAAACTCATAAAACATGTTATGTATTCTTATGATCTTCTATTTTCATATATGTAATAACAAATTATGAGATTATCCAGGTTCAACTTTTAAATTCCCAACCAAACAGACTGACTTATTAGGACACATATGTAATTGTTCATCAGTCATTAAGATGTAGAATAATATGTTTTTCTGATTACTTTTTTTTCTATTTTGTTACTGAGGAAAGTATGTTTCTTCCTTTTCCTATTTATTGTGTTTGTGTTAGTTGTGGATTGAATTTGGTTGCCAGTAACAAATCTGACTATAGTTAACTTAAACATAAAAAGGATATATTTTCCTCACATTGTGAGGAATCTTGGAGTAAAGTAATTATTATTAATAGCATTAAATAAGCATCTCAAGCAGGTCATATACATGAATTTGTGATTTGACGTGCTTTTGATTCAGTATCTTAAATATATTCAGTATCTTAAATAAATAATCATAGTTTTATTCCAGGAAAGAAGAAAAGAGTCAGGCATGGGGGAAAAGGGCGGCCGACACATGCCCCTATTTTAGAGTGTTTTTCTCAATCTTCACCACCACTTTCTGCAGTAACTCATTGGTCAGAATGGTGTCATCTGACAAGGAAAGGTGATTAATAAAGGAGTATTAGTTTTACACAATGCCAACTTCAACAAAGTCAGGATTCTCTTCCTAAGGAAGGATGGAAAAAGAGATATTGGGAAGCAGTTAACCATCTCTGTCATTCCTCCCTTCACTCTCTCCACAAACTTGTTAACAGAGGATAGAGGGATGGAGAAAGGATTTGTCTTTTCCTTCTCCCTTTCAACCCATCAGCTACAGAAACTTAAGCACTCAGTTAATCCCTGTGGTAGAGGGTTGTGTGATAGTCTGAGGAACAGAGTTATCTAATTAGGTCAAGTTTATTTTTCCAAATACTATGATTTAAATATGTGACAGTAAACAGGCACTGAAACAAGGATTTCAAGTAGTGTGTACACAGATAGTTCTCAAACATGGATCTCTGTCCCTGGTTCTACAATATTTGGTACACATTTTATATAAATGTCTGTAAGTATTTAAATTTTAGCATTAATATTATCCTTTGTCTTTAGCTTAAAAAATTTAAGCACATAACCTTTTTTAATTAATTTATTTTTTATTGAAGGATAATTGCTTTACAGAATTTTGTTGTTTTCTGTCAGACCTCAACAGAAATCAGCCATAGGTATACATATATCCCCTCCCTTTTGAAACTCCCTCCCATCTTCCTCCCCACCCTACCCCTCTAGGTTGATACCTTGGCTTTCCTGAATTTCATCTTTATCTTGCCATTAGCTTGGATGCATTCTAAAGAACATGGATTTAAGAAGTGATGTTGTGATGAAGGTTACAATACATAGAGTAGCATATTTTGGCTGGATGAAAGAGTAAGCATTTTGTGTGTATTATCACTTTTCATTATGGCCACTCAAAGTGCTACATATAGTCTTATGGTAGCACAGATAAAAGTTCTATATTACAGACTTGCCAATGATTCACAAAGGGTAAAGGAAAAGTCAGAATTCAAACCCAGTTCTGTCTCCTCCAAAAGAGTAAGGATTGAATCTATCAAGAAAAGACATTCTACTCCTTTAACTCCTACTGGGTGAAGATATTCCTTTATTCAACATAACCCTGACTTTGTAATTCCAGTAAAATCATTCTTGTGCCTAGTGTGACAATATTTGCCCCTGAAGGGATAGGCTTCTGTAGAAACAGAAGCCACTGAATTTTTTAGGACATGATGAAACATTTAGATCCTTCAATTCTCAGGTAGTCAAAATACCTAAAGAATACAGACATCTGAAGAGAAGAGAAACTGATTCTGGTTCAGCTTGGGTTCAGCAATAGGAGGATGGAGAATTTGGGAAGCTAGAAACTTCATGACCCACCTAAAGAAGAAAGTTGTTAGTAGTCCAAACAGATTATTGTCCATATGATTATTCTTTTTCCAGAATCTTAGATATTCAAGAGAAGTTTGAAATGTTAAATTTCATGTGCAAGCTCTCCATTTTCAAAGGATGGCTAATCGCTGAAAGTTAACAGTCAATAACAGATGGATCAAATACAAATCTGGGGAGAAAGTCTGTCCATGAGCTAATAGTTTGCAATGTCGGACTCAGGTTTTATTATATATCAGTTCAGTTCAGTTGCTCAGTCGTGTCCAACTCTGTGACTCCATGGACTGCAGCATGCCAGGCCTCCCTGTCCATCATCAACTCCCAGAGTTTACCCAAACTCATGTCCATTGGGTCGATGATGACATCCAGCCATCTCACCCTCTGTCATCCCCTTCTCCTCTTGCCTTCAATCTTTCCCAGCATCAGGGTCTTTTCAAATGAGTCAGCTCTTTGCATCAGATAGCTAAAATATTAGAGTTTCAGCTTCAACATCAGGCCTATATATGCATGTGTAATCAATATTATGTTGGACATCAAATGATTAACCAATCATATTCTAAACTATTGTTCCAAAGGAAAAAGAAGGACAGATTTGCAAGTGTGAAATTTCATTTGACTAAAAACAAGACGAGAATTATTTCCCAGGAGAGAATTTAAAATTAGTCTCAATGAGCAGGTGTGTGTAACTCTACTGTTTTCAGACTGTAAAAGAACTTAATAAACATGATAAAATATGACTTTAGAACTATTTAGATCCTGGGGCAAGAAAAAGGTATTTGGAACCCACTAGAAAAATTAGACTATGAAAGAGCAATAGAAAGTGCCAGTCACAGAAGTTGATCCCCACTTGAAAAACACAGATGGTTTCCTTAGCAAATTGGTTAAGGTTCATGAAGACTTTCACATTAAATATCTGTTAGAACTTTCAGAGTGCTAGGAATGGTTCTGATGGTCTGTGGACAAAATGAAAAGAAAGCCCCACTCTCATCAAACTTAACATTCTTCAGTAAACAAGTCAGTCAGCCCATCATATTGTTTTGAATTGTGATAGACATTCTACAGAGGATAGAAGAAATCAGACAGGGCAATAAGGTGGAGATGTGGGCTCATGGCCCATGGGGTTGGGGAAAGCCTCCTGAGCTCAGACCTCAGTGCTAAGAGAGGTGAGTTATGAAATGTGCAGTGAATGGTTTAGCAGGAAGTGAGAGCAACTGTACAACTGTAGAAGCTTTGAAGCAGGGCTTCACGGATTATCACTTGGGTGTGGATCTCTTTACAGAGTATGGTTACAGTCATTTCTAAAAACACATTTTATCCTTACTGAAAGCTGTGAATATGAACATACACACTGTTAGAATCATGGTTTAGTTGCTCCGAAGCAGTTAGTTACTCCTTCACACACACATACACACACAATACATACTTCAATACTTGCACATAAAATCTATTAATTTCCATTAATGCATTCTTTACATCTATTAAATCTCAACTCAGTTAAGAAAGAATTGTGTAAGATACAAAATTTCCTTCTCTTTTTTTTTCTACAATGAAAAAATCGATTGGGTTGAAGTAAACTTATACATAATAAAAATGGAGGGACTGAAAAAGGGGAAATAAAGACATAGAATCAATTCACTGTGTTCAGTGTTTCCTCTAATAAATTCTTCATGAACTCGCCTTTTAATGATGGTTAGCCTGAAACAGACTTTGAAATAGGATCTGGCTACCGCAGATGCATTTACAAGAAAACCCAGAGGCCTCGGAAGAGGCTGTGCATGGTGGAAAAGCCAGGAAACATCTGTGAGCAGGCGAGAACGGTGGGGCTGTGGCCAAGCGGCCCTGCCAACTTTCCATGTTGTCTCATGCACCCCAGTGTGAGGAATATTCTTGAACACAAAGCACACTACAGGAGTAGAATATGGCCTGCTGCCAGTCTCAAAGCTGATCTATGCCTAGAGCAAGCCCATGTCCCACATCCCCTGTCCTCGGTGGTTAACTACCACACATGACTGTCATTTCCTCTACCAATCTCTAAGCCCTTTTGGAAACAGGATTCACATGTTCCCTTTGTATCACCATACAGGCATTTTTCTGGTTGTATTTTGGACGATGAGGTATTGTGTGCAGTGCACAATTTGATTTCCCTGATCTCTTAGTCTCCTACTTCTGCATAAATTGTTGTTGTTGTTTTTCCCTTTTTGCTGCCTGGTCTTAAGAGTTCCCATACACCCATATTTTTTTCTCCTCCTCAAAAAATAAAATTATCCCTGAGAAAAGACCTGATAAATTTATTTACCCTCGGGAACAAATTTGCCTTTAAAATGTCCTTCTTGCTCTCTTCTCATGAGAGTTTCCATTGTAGTTAGTCCAACAAAGACTTTGGTGGAAGAGAAACAAAACCAACAGTACCTAGGACATTTCAATCTATATCTCTCAGGTATTATGTATACCCCCTTCATGGATCACAGCCTTGTCTAGTGAAGGGGCTTGCATAACTCAATGAAACTATGAGCCAGGCTGTGCAGGACAACCTGAACTGGACAGGTCATAGTGGAGAGTTCTGGCAAAACGTGGTCCATTGGAGGAGGGAATGGCAAACTGCTCCACAATTCTTGCCACAAGAACCCCATAAGCAGTATGAAAACGCAAAAAGACATGACACCAGAGGTTGAGGCCCCCAGGTCAGAAGATGTCTAGTACACTACTGGGGAAGAGCAAGGAAATAGCTCCAGAAAGAACGAAGAGGAAATGAGCCAAAGTGGAAACAATACTCAGCTGTGGATGTGTCTGGTGGTGAAAATAAAGTCTGATGCTGTAAAAAACAATATTCCTTAGGAATCTAGAACGTTAGGTCCATGCTGCTGCTGCTGCTAAGTCGCTTCAGTCGTGTCCGACTCTGTGTGACCCCATAGATGGCAGCCCACCAGGCTCCCCTGTCCCTGGGATTCTCCACTGGGTGGGTTGCCATTTCCTTCTCCAATGCATGAAAATGGAAAGTGAAAAGTGAAAGTGAAGTCACTCAGTTGTGTCCAACTCTTGGCAACCCCATGGACTGCAGCCCACCAGGCTCCTCCTTCCATTGTATTTTCCAGGCAAGAGTACTGGAGTGGGTTGCCATTGCCTTCTCCATGTTAGGTCCATAAATCAAGGTAAATTCAACGTGGTCAAGTAGGAGATGGTACTTTGGGCACCTTATGCGAAGAGTTGACTCATTGGAAAAGACCCTGATGCTGGGAGGGATTGGGGGCAGGAGGAGAAGGGGACGACCGAGGATGAGATGGCTGGATGGCATCACAGACTCAATGGACGTGAGTCTGAGTGAACTCCGGGAGTTGGTGATGGACAGGGAGGCCTGGCGTGCTGCGATTCATGGGGTCGCAAAGAGTCGGACACGACTGCGCGACTGAACAAACAAGGAGATGGTAAGAGTAAACATCGAAATTTTCAGAATCAGAGAACTAAAATGGATAGGAAAGGGTGAATTTAATTCAGATGAGCATTTTATCTACTACTGCAGGCAAGAATCTCTTAAAAGAAATGGAGTAGCCCTCATAGTCAGAAAGAGTCCAAAATACAGTACTTTGATACAATCTCAAAAACAACAGAATGATCTCAGTTTGTTTCCAAGGCAAACCATTCAACATCAGAGTAATCCAAGTCTATGCCACAACCACTGATGCCAAAGAAGCTGAAGTTGAATGGGTCTATGAAGACCTAAAACACCTTTTAGAACTAACACCAAAAAAAAGATGTCCTTTTCTTCCTAGAGGATTGGAATATGAAAGTAGGAAGTCAAGAGATACCTGGACTAACAAGTAAGTTTATCCTTGGAATACAAAGTGAAGCAGGATAAAGCTTAACAGGATTTTGTCAAGAAAACATGCTGGTCATGGCAAATGCCCACCTCCTACAACACAAGAGACGATTCTACAAAGGGACTCTACACATGGCCACCAGATGGTCAATAAGGAAATCAGATGATTATATGCTTTGCAGACAATGATGGAGAAGCTCTATACAGTCAGCAAAAACAAGACCTGAAGCTGACTGTGAGGCAGATCATGAGCTCTTTATTTCGAAATTCAGGCTTAAATTGAAGAAAGTAGGGAAAACCAGTAGGTCATTCAAGTATGACCTAAATCAAATCTCTTCTGACTATAAGTGGAGGTAATGAATATATTCAATGGATTAGTTTTTGTAGACAGAGTGCCTAAATAACTATGGATGCAAGTTCATAACATGGTACAGGAGACAGTGACCAAAACCATCCCAAAGGAAATGAGACGCAAGAGGGCAAGGTGGTTGTTTGAGGAGGCCTTACAAATAGCTGAGAAAAGAAGAGACGTGAAAGGCAAAAGAGAATGGGAAAGATATACCCAACTGAACATAGAATTCCAGAAAATATCAAGGAGAGATTAGAAAACCTTCTAGAAACAGTGCAAAGTAATAGAAGAAAGCAATAGGAAGGGAAAGACTAGAGATCTCTTAAAAAAAAATCAGAGACATCAAGGGCCTCATTTCCTACAAGGATGGGCACAATAAAGGACAGAATCAGTAAGGACCTAACAGAGGCAGAAGAGATTAAGAAGAGGTGGCAGGAATACACAGAATAACTATAAAAAAAAGTCATAATGAACTGCATAACCAAAATGTTGTTATTCACTTAGAGCCAGATATCCTGAAGTGTATAGTCAAGTGGGCCTTAGGAAGCATTACTATGAATAAAACTAGTACAGGTGTTGGAATTCCAGCTGAGCAGTTGAAAACCCTAAAAGATAATGCTGTTAAAGTGCTGCATTCAGTTCAGTTCAGTCACTCAGTTGTGTCTGACTCTTTGAGACCCCATGGACTGCAGCATGCCAGGCCTCCCTGTCCATCACCAACTACTGGAGTCTACCCAAACCCATGTCCACTGAGTCAGTGATGCCATCCAACCATCTCATCCTCTGTCATCCCCTTCTCCTCCTGTCCTCAATCTTTCCCAGCATGAGGGTCTTTTCAATAAGTCATCTTTTCACACCAGGTGGCCAAAGTTTTGGAGTTTCAGCTTCAACATCAGTCCTTCCAATGAACACCCAGGACTGATCTGCTTTAGGATGGACTGGTTGGATCTCCTTGCAGTCCAAGGGATTCTCAAGAGTCTTCTCCAACACCACACTTCAAAAGCATCAATTCTTTGGCACTCAGCTTTCTTTATAGTCCAACTCTCACATCCATATTTGACTACTGGAAAAACCATAGCCTTGACTAGATGGACCTTTGTTGACAAAGTAATGTCTCTGCTTTTTAATATCCTGTCTAGGTTGGCCATAACTTTCCTTCCAAGGAGTAAGTGTCTTTTAATTTCACGGCTGCAATTACCATCTGCAGTGATTTTAGAGCCCAGAAAAATAAAGTCAGCCACTGTTTCCACTGTTTAACCACCTATTTTCCATGAAGTGATGGGACCAGATGCCATGATCTAAGTTTTCTGAGTGTTGAACTTTAAGCCAGCTTCTTCACTTTCCTCTTTCACTTTCATCAAGAGGCTCTTTATTTCTTCTTCGCTTTCTACCATAAAGGTGGTGTCATTTGCATAGCTGAGGTTATTGATATTTCTCTTGGCAATCTTGATTCCAGCTTGTGCTTCTTCCAGCCCAATGTTTCTCATGATCTAGAAAGGGCAAAAGTGGAAACAGTGACAGATTCAATTTTCCATTGCTCCAAAATCATTGAAGATGGTGATTACAGCTTGAAAAAAAAAAGACACTTGCTCCTTGGAAGGACAGATATGACAAATCTATATGGTTAATTAAAAAGCAGAGACATCACCTTGCCCACAAAGGCCTGAGTAGTCAAAGTTATGGTTTTTCCAATAGTCATGTATAGATGTGAGAGTTGGACCATAAAGAAGGTTGAGCACTGAAGAACTGATGCTCTCAAATTGTGGCACTCCAGAAGACTCTTGAGACTCCCTTGGACTGCAAGGAGATCAAACCAGTCAGTCTTAAAAAAATCAACCCTAAATATTGAGAGGACTGATCTGTAGTTGAAGCTGCAATATTTAAACCACTTAATGTGAAGAGCTGACTCATTGGAAAAGACTGATGCTAGGAAAGATTGAATGTAAAAGTAGAAGGGATTGGTGACAGTGGATGAGATGGTTAAATATCATCACTGACTCAGATGGACATGAATTTGAGCAAATTTTGGGAGATAGTAAAGGACAGGAAAGGCTGGCATTGTGCAGTCCATGGGGTCACAAAGAATCTGAAATGACTTAGCAATTCAACAACAACAACAACTTATGTATACATGGAAAGTAAATTTTATATATTTGTTTAGGTAATACCAGTTTAGTCGCTAAGTTTTGTCTGATTCTTATGACTCCATGGATTGTAGCCCACCAGTCTCCCTGTCCATGGGATTCTCCAGGTAAGAATATTGGAGTGGGTTGCCATTTCCTTCTCCAAGTGATCTTCCCAACCCAAGAATCAAACCTGGGTATCCTGAATTGCAGGCAGATTCTTTACTGACTGAGCTACAGGGGAACATCAGTTAGGCAAATGCAAGTTCAATACACACATTACCAGACTTTAAATATTTCTAGGGAATTCCCTGATAGTCCGGCTATTAGAAACTCCATGCTTCCTCTGGTGAGAGCCTGGGTTTGATCTCTGGTTGGGGAACTAAAATCCCACAAGTTATACATTTCAGTCAAAAATAATAATAAAAATTAAAACAAAATTTCCAATTCAATCTCAGATGCCTAGAGTTTTAGGAACTATTTATATACTTTCACCCCCAATACTTTTTCTGTCTAGCTTTTCTGCTCCTCAGGAAAATTCCCTCAGTCCATTTTCCTTCCTTCCTTCCTTCCTCTCTCTCTCTCACCCCGTCCCGCTTTCTAGCATTTCTTGAACACCTGCTATGTTCTAGATGCTGCGCTAAGTGCTAACAGTATCAATAAGAATAAGGTAGAGGTGCAGGCTGAAGAGGAGTGCTGAAAAGTAACCAAATGAATTGAGTAAGAACAGGTTTTTTATTAGAAATATGAAGAAAGAATCTGAGGAAAAAGTGTATGACTCTGGGAGATTCAACAATATTATACAAAGAAAGGACTATTAGGTACAGCTTTTGAAGGATGACTAGAAAGTCCTATTTGGAAAACAGAGGAATAGCAAATCAGATAGTAGAGAAAATGTGTGTAGAGCAATAGCTGCTTTAATATCAATGGTAATGCCCATGGAAAAGCATATGACCCCTGCAGTCAGAGGTAGAGTGTTTGACACTGGGGTAGGAGACAAAGCTGGAAAATGAAAGTTAGGTCATGTACTTAACTTGTCAGCAATAGTCATTGCACCCTTCCAACATGTTGATTGCAAATAACCCATTTTCTGAACTCTTCTTTCAGTCCTGAGATAGATTGCATGGCATCCTGGCTTTTCAACCATGTTAATGGTTGGTCTTGCCCTCTCATCCATTGGACTTCTAACTGCCAATACACCAAGGTTCAGCCCTTCAACCCTTCTCCCCTGGTATTTTTTTATTCTCTATTGTGAGAGACTCCTTTGCAAACTATCTGAAATCTCCCTCATAAGCACCAAACTGCTGAGTTTCGATTCCCAACCTTTTCATGTATTAGCTGAGAGAGTTTTCTCCTCCTGTTGCCTTATCTGTAAAATAAAGATAGTAACAGGACCTATCTCGGAGGGTAATTGGAAGTCTGAAATAATTTAAGATGTGTGCAGAAAAGAGTCAGTGGAGCAAGCCTGGCTGCTTATCTTTAGAAAGGCTTTAGACGAGGTTAACCTTGGACTGGTGTTTGAGGACTGGATTCTGGGAGGGTTCCTAACCACCTAACAGATAAGGATGCCTCACTGCACCTAAATTGCTCATGAAAACAATATGGTTTTTCTGAATACCTGATTTGCTCTGGGAGTCTGGAATTTTAGCAAGTGCCAGGCACAGGCTACCTATGTGATCACCATCTAATAAAAATCCTGGGTACTAATAACTGCGTCTCTAATAACTTTTGCTCTTTGTCAGTATGTCATGGGGTTACCTCTCAAAGCTGGGGGAACGGACACCTAGAGGACTCTGTGCCTGGTTTCACTTAGATTTCACCCAGTGTGCCTTTTCCCTTTGTTGCTTTTGCTTTGTATCCTTCTGATGTAGTAAACCACAGCTGTGATTATGACCATGTGCTGAGCTCTGTGAGTCCTCCTAGCAAATCGTAGAACCTAGGGTGACCTTGGGGACCATCCAGTATAGCATGTAAGAAGCATTTAGCTGAGTCTTGTACATATGAGAAGTGTGTAATAAGCCACTAGCTGTTTGGGGGATCGACCCTGTTTCCTAAGGTGAGCCCCTTCTGGCTGTAAGTTTCACCTGCATATTTATGATTAACAAGTTTATATCAGCAGTTTAACACTGTCCCTAACTCCAGATTCAAATATAAATTTTCCTGCATAGTGTCTCCATTTGAGTTTTTTAAATTGAACACACACACACACACACACACACACACACACACGACTCTGAATTTCTTCTCCAAAAACATGTGACCCTGATCAAGACAGTTAAAATCACAACCATTCACTCCATGGCTGGAGTATTCACTGTTTTATCTCTTCTTCACTCTCTATGACTAACCTAGAATCAGCTTTGTTTGACTAACTTCCAAAAAGACATCTCAAACCTTACATCAGTTCAGTTCAGTTGCTCAGTTGTGTCCAACTCTTTGTGACCCCATGAATTGCAGCATTCCAGGCCTCCTTGTCCATCACCTACTCCCGGAGTTCACTCAAACTCATGTCCATCGAGTCGGTGATGCCATCCAGACATCTCATCCTCTGTCATCCCCTTCTCCTCCTGCCCCCAATCCCTCCCAGCATCAGAGTCTTTTCCAATGAGTCAACTCTTCTCATGAGGTGGCCAAAGTATTGGAGTTTCAGCTTTAGCACCACTCCTTCCAAAGAACACCCAGGACTGATCTCCTTTAGAATGGACTGGTTGGATCTCCTTGCAGTCCAAGGGACTCTCAAGAGTCTTCTCCAACACCACAGTTCAAAAGCATCAATTCTTCGGCCCTCAGCTTTCTTCACAGCCAACTCTCACATCCGTACATGACTACTGGAAAAACCATAGCCTTGACTAGACAGACCTTTGTTGGCAAAGTAATGTCTCTGCTTTTTAACATGCTATCTAAGTTGATCATAACTTTCCAAGGAGTAAGCGTCTTTTAATTTCATGGCTGCAATCACCATCTGTGGTGATTTTGGAGCTCAAAAAAATAAAGTCTGACACTGTTTCCACTGTTTCCTCGTCTATTTCCCATGAAGTGATGGGACCAGATGCCATGATCTTCGTTTTCTGAATGTTGAGCTTTAAGCCATCTCTTTCACTCTCCTCTTTCACTTTCATCAAGAGGCTTTTTAGTTCCTCTTCACTTTCTGCCATAAGGTCATCAAATTGTCGTTTTGGCAGGAACACTCTAACCTGTCCCCCTGCCTTCATGCTGCAGTCTATTCCTAGCAGAGCAGCCATTATAATTTATTTAAATCAAAAGAATGACATATTGCTGAGTGAAGTCACTCAGTCGTGTCCGACTCTTTGCAACCCCGTGGACTGTAGCCTACCAAGCTCTTCTGTCCATGGGATTCTCCAGGCAAGAATACTGGAGTGGGTTGCCATTTCCTTCTCCAGGGAATCTTCCCGACCCAGGGATTGAACCCAGATTTCCTGCATTGGAGGCAGATGCTTTAACCTCTGAGCCACCAGGGAAGCTACTTGAAACCCTTTGACATCTTCCCATGTTAATTAGAGGAAGACTGAGACTCCATGCCATGAACTATAAGGGCCCTGTATGCCTCCCCGTTCCCTTGGCTCACTAGGGCTTCCTGTCTCTTCCTCCAACATGCCATACTCGCTTCCCCTGAGCATCTCTGTCCTGGAGCACACTTACTCCAGATTTTCTCTTGGCTTCCCCCTCTCATGAGTCACTCTCAGACAGATCATCACTCTTTCTAGTCAGTGATGGTTTTATTTTGATCAACTGGCACTACCATAGTTTTCCTTTGTTTACTTTTTTATTCTTAAAATGGTCCCCAAAGCATTAAAATTAGTCTCAATTTATCCCTTCTAGAAAGCAACTCATTTGGAAACATTTCTGCTTTTCTTTCTTCTCATAGTAAGCTATTTAATTCTAAATGATATGTATTATCAATTTTATCATTTAACAATTTTAGTCATATCTGCTTACTTACCATTTTGAAAGATAGAGCTTTGTTTCATTTGCATCACTCTTAATTTCTCCTCATTTCTAACTCCCAAAGTTGATAATTGTATTAACTTCTACTTTTTACTTTTAAACTTTGAATAATGTACAAAATTTTCAATGCCCTCTCCCATCAACCTTGGACAATATTTCCTGAGTCTCCACCATGATAAATGATGGTATTTGTTTTCTTACTCTCCTCTCCACATACATTAATGACCTCCCAAGTTTTGCTATGTGAACATTTTTTTCTTTATGTTATCAGCACTTATAACATTGAGATACTATTCTGAAGCCATATTTTTTTCTGTGCTGATATGTTTGTGTTTTAAAAACCAACTATGGAGGAAGTAAAAGAAAAGACTTCAGATTCTTCTATTTTTTCCTTCCTCTCATCAAAATATGCTCCCGCCCCAAATTACTTGAGCACTCAATTCAGACTAAGATGGAATTGACATTAAATCTATTATAAACATGAGGAATGAAGATTTATTAACTGAATTCATGTTCAAATTATATTTTTTGTTTGAAATCATTTATATAAATTTCTTGTATTCAGATCATTTTAGAGTTAAGACTTCTTATAATTTAGAAGGTTTGCACACAATATGTATTGTAAATCACATAGCTCTTCCAGTAGGAACTGAGGCAAAATCATGTAATAAAAAAAATTCTTCAATAAAATGTATGAATAATTATGCTAAGTAATATAAACAGAGACTATAAATATCTTTACATCAGTTTAGTTCAGATTTTTTTGCCCAATGAATATACACTTATTAGCAATCTTTTTTCAATTTTCAGAGCATTTTGGTTGATGAAACCATAGATATAAGATTGTGCAACAACATAAGTGACAGTTTGTTAATTCATAATGTAACTTGCACTTAGTTTCTCTTTTACTTTTTTTTTATTTTTACATGACATGAATTTGCACCATGCACTTTCCTGTAATGCTACTGTGAGCCCTTTAGCTTTCAAAGAGCAAGTTAGTATTATTGACTGTTCTGTCCACCAACGTTTTGTCTTTGCTTGAATTTATGTAACTACAATGACATAACAACAATAGGCTAAACTGATGGGTTGTTAATTTAGTAAGTTGATTGAGTAAATTTCTTTAGGTTGAGATATAGAATGTGAACTTTACCTGTTTTTTCACATTTAATTTTTCCAGTTGAATTTGATTGAATGGGGAATGAAATCATATAAAAGGCTGCCTCTTATTTATATTTCTGGAACATTATAGCCAGCATAATTTATGGTTAATCACTCAGGCTCTAGAGTCAGAGATTAAATTATTCATTTAATCTCATTTCACATCTTGGGAAAACTAATTCTCCAAGAGTCAACTCTCTTATTTTAACAAAAAAAAGTGATGATATTCATTTTATCTTGTAGGTTGCTCTAAGGAAAAATTTAGACACAGCTTATAAAGTGTTTAGTGTAGTCCCTAGAAGGGGCTACATTTTGTTTTTACTGTTTAAAACACAGCACCCTCTAACAATTTTGACATATATGCCTTCATGAAAAAGCAAGCCAACAGCATGAATATTTATGATACTACCTGGGAATTTGTGTATAGTTGCCTACATTTGTTCCAAAATATTAATGTATTTTTGGTCAACCAAATCAGAATATGATTTCTAATTTGAATGAATATCATTGTGAGGGAGAATCTGAATTCTAATAGATAAAGTATAGGATAAATATGTTGGCTAGCTTTTGCTTCATATGAAGCCACTCCGAAAGTTAGTGACTTAAAAGTCATTCATTTAGCTTTTATCTTATTTTCCAGCAGTTTGAGCTGAGCTTGGCCTTCTTGTTCTTCTGATCTCATTTAGACTCATTCATTAGACTACAGTCAATTCTCAGGTTGACTGGTGGCAAGTTGGTCTAAGTGGCTTTGGCTGGGATGGTTCATCTTCACTCCACTTTGTCTCTCATCATACAGCACACAAGTCTAGACTTGCTGATGGCAGCTGAAAAACAGTAAAATTGAACAAGGCCTCATGAGGCTTTGACTCAGAACTGGTATAATGACATGCTACTGCCCAAAGCTCAGCAAAATTTCAATCCAGACTCAATGGAGAGAAATGAACTCCATCTGTTAATGGGAAATCTTACAAAGTCACATTGCAAAAAAATATGAAACGAATACAGTATTGTAAAGCAAAACAAACTAAAAAAATAAAAATTAATAAAAAAAATATGGCTATAGGGACAGGGGAGATCTGGGGTTATTTTTGCTATTGATGTGAATACATATGTTGTTGTTCGGCCATTCAGTTTTTCCTGACTCTGTGACTTCATGGACTGAAGGATGCCAAGCTTCTCTGTCCTTCACTATCTCCTGGAGTTTGCTCAAACTTATATCCATTGAGAGAAGACTCTTGAGAGTCCCTTGGACTGCAAGGAGATCCAACCAGTCCATTCTGAAGGAGATCAACCCTGGGATTTCTTTGGAAGAAATGATGCTAAAGCTGAAACTCCAGTACTTTGGCCACCTCATGTGAAGAGTTGACTCATTGGAAAAGACTCTGATGCTGGGAGGGATTGGGGGCAGGAGGAGAAGGGGACGACAGAGGATGAGATGGCTGGATGGCATCACGGACTCGATGGACATGAGACTGAATGAACTCCGGGAGTTGGTGATGGACAGGGAGGCCTGGCGTGCTGCAATTCATGGGATTGCAAAGAGTCGGACAGGACTGAGTGACTGAACTGAACTGAACTGATATCCATTGAGTCCATGATGCCATCCAACCATCTCATCCTCTATCACCCCTTCCCCTCCTGCTTTCAATCTTTCCCAGCATCAGGGTCTTTTCCAATGAGTCAGTTCTCATCAGGTGGCCAAAGTATTAGAGCTTCAGCATCATTCCTTCTAATGAATATTGAGGATTGATTTCCTTTAGGATGACTGGTTTGATCTCCTTACTGTCCAAGGAAACTAAAATCCCTAAACATTGAATATTAACATCAGGAGAATAAAAATGATTCATGTGGAGCAATGAAGAAAAATCAATGGTAAGAATAATGACTTGGTATGTGAAAAATATGAAAATGAAAAACTGAAGATTAAAAATGACTGCATTAATCTATACTTCCCCTGTGTATTACTAAGAAGGAAGATTGAATGAAGACAATGATTTATCTAATCTGACTCAGCAGAAATGCAGTCCTCTGCATGTATATGAGTAAAATTTCTGAACAAGAAGAAGCTATACCCAATTTTGTGTAATGTGGAAAAATTTTTACAAAAAGAATTCTTGTTAAGTTTTACTTTCACAATTTTAGACTAATGGATCTAGTAAAGATGTTACAGGTTAACTACCATTTGTTTTACATTATCTTTTAAAATTAAAACATTTTAATCTCATATTTCAAATCTAAAAATTTCTGAACAGCAGAGACTACTTAGTGTTTTAGAGTGAAATTAACATGTAACAAAAGAAAGTATCTTTCTTTACTGTTGATTTAGCTGCATCTCTGAGCATAGTTTCCTATGAATAGCTTATTTTTAATACCGGGCACACTGGCATTTCCTAAATGAACAAGAAAATCTCTCTGATATGGGTTTGATGTTTCTTAGAGAGTCATAGGGGTAGATTCATTTGGGAAGGACATTTGCAAAACTATTGAATACATTCCTGCTGTATTTTCTGCTGTAGATAAATTTAATGCTGAAAATGGATCTTGACTAGTACTCGTGACTCTAGACCTGATATATATATTTAAGGTAATGCAAAGATTCAGAGAAAAATTCTTATATGTTGGTTGCATTTCCTACTCAACTGCAGTTCCTCTCTTAATTTTAGTAAGAAAGACAGTTACTTGTTTTAATTTTCCTTATACAAACTCTAGAAAAAACTCACATAAAGAGTTAATTTTTAATCTTTGCCTCTTCTAAACTTACTGCTTATACTCCTACTTGGTGACTAGGTCAACTTATCTCAAATACACCCAGTTTAGTTTTTTCTTACCAGTCACCTCATTCATTCATTCAGCTATTCAGTCTCTTTATTGGTTTCATTATTTCTCAAATATTTTTAGCTACTGTGCCCCTTTAAAATATAAATTTTAAAATATAAATTATGTGTGCATAGATGAAATCATATAAGGAAAGACAATTTAGAAATGACCTCTCTTCCCCAAAACTGGGGTTCTGACCCCATTGCAAAAACAATGATTATAATCTGCTGGATGACAGGCAAGTTTGCTGAGTTGTCCAGGTCAGAACTGGTCCAGAATTGCCAGGAAATTAGGAAACAGTCATCTGGGGCAGGCAGACAGCTCTGCACATCTTTGGGTAACAGGCATGGAGAAAGGGTCAATTGTTAGTAGCCTGATTGCTGGCAGTACCATGTGGCCTGAAGAACAAGTGGCTGTGTCTGGAGGGCTGGAGGAAACAGCAATTCAAACCCAGCAGAGCTGAGGCTGATGGGCAGGGGCTCAGAGGGAGACACTGGGATGCTTGTTGTCAGCAATAGGCCTCACACTGGCAGTAGTCACTGTACTCCAACCTGGGCTACAAGATGGCTACTGGACTGTACACTCTGAGAGTGCAGTTGGGGCAGAATGACACTGGATATGTACACACACACCCATACACACACACCATGAAGGATTGTACAGCATGAGCAAGAGGCAGCACTCCAAAATCAAGGAAGAGAGGCCCCTATCAATCAACAAAGGGATACCCTCTATCAACAAAGCTTAGCATCATGCTCATAATAAAGGAGAAATGCTTAGAGTCCAGATCCTTATGTGGAGCAGGTAGGAGGGAGTGAATGTGAAGCTGAGAGGTTGAGAATAAACTGAGAACTGTCCTAGGCTCCTCCTTTAGCTATTCAGCTACCATCTACACCCTCACAGGCATGCTTCAACCTGTGTAAAACAATAAGACAATGCTAAATGTACAACTAGACCATACTTTGGTAAGAAATAAACCCCTGCAATTCATGGTTTGGGCCTCCGTGCTGGCTCAATAGTAAATAACCCACCTGCAATGCAGGAGACAGGCATTAATCCCTGGGTCGAGAAGAGCCACTGGAGAAGGAAATGGCAACCCACTCCACTATTCTTACCTGGAAAATTCCATGGACAGAGGAGTCTGGCAGGCTACAGCCCATGGGGTTGCAAAAGATTTGGACGCGAGTTAGTGACTTAACAACAACAATCAGTGGTTTGTCAAAAATAGCATTTATTTCTTACTTGTGTTTTTCTTCTACTTCATATAGCACAGCTCTTCTTCATGCTGTGAATCAGGAAATTGAGTTGCTTCCTCTTAGAACTCCAAGAGCCATGTCTTTTTGTTTGTTTCATTATGGAGAGACACAGAAAGAGGTAGAGGGAGAAACATTCATTCTTAACTATTTTAGTGCAAGTGACACAGCCGTACGTCCCTCCATTTCATGTTCCATTGTAACAATTTACCACACGACCACACCTAGAAGCCTTGGGGCAGGGAACATGTAAGAAAAATCTGGCTGTTCAGTGAGAACCACTAGTCTCTTTCACAATTTGTCAAGTATATAAACATAAATTATTTTAACGTTTCATAATGCCCAAGAAATTGATCAAGTGAAATAAAGACTGAGAGCTGTGAACATAAGGATGTGTATAATTCCGGTATTTTCACAACAGAAAACTTTGTTGTTTAGTTCAAGACAACAGAATTTTTTTTTGTTGTTGTTGTTTTTAATTCTACTTAGGGCTTTTTAGTTCCCCTGAGCTGTTTATTGCAAATCATTTCGCAGAGGTGTATCATTAAATGAGGCTTACTCACTTGTAGCCAAGACAAAAACAAAATAATAATAAGACTCAGACCTTTCTACTTAAACAAGATGACAACAGGAAATAATTTTTGTAACTTGCAAAAATAAAGAAAAGAATGAATTTAAAATCAACTGTAATTTCATGTAGTATACATGTATTTCAAACTGTTTTCTAATAAAGCCACTTGTAAGCAGAGAGATGCTAATAGAACCAGCTTAAAATAAAATATAGAAAGATGTTTGCATGTTCTGCATTTGCTGTAGTTATCCTGAATGAGCCTTTCTACTGACTTTTGCCCCATCGAATCATTAATTCACACTTTACTAACAGAAGGCTGAACAGGTTCAACAGACTTGGTGACCACTGGAGAAATACAGACCAATGTTTTAATATCTCTAAAGCACTCAAGTTACAGTAGGAGAGCATCTAAAAATATAAAACTCAACATAATAAATGAATCTAGAAAATAACTAGGAATATACATGTTGCTGCTGTTGCTAAGTTGCTTCAGTCGTGTCCGACTCTGTGCGACCCCAGAGACAGCAGCCCACCAGGCTCTCCCGTCCCTGAGATTCTCCAGGCAAGAATACTGGAGTGGGTTGCCATTTCCTTCTCCATCCTAAAGGAAATCAGTCCTGAGTATTCATTGGAAGGACTGATGTTGAAGCTGAAACTCCAATACTTTGGTCACCTGATGCAAAGAACTGACTTGTTTGAAAAGTCCCTGATGCTAGGAAAAATTGAAGGCAGGAGGAGAAGGGGACAACAGAGGATGAGATGGTTAGATGGCATCACCAACTCAATGGACATGAGTTCGAGTAAACTCTGGGAGTTGGTGATGGAAGGGAGGCCTGGCGTGCTGCAATCCATGGGGTCACAAAGAGTCAGACATGACTGAGTGACTGAACTGAAGTGATTCAACTGTACTTCCATTAAAAAAGAAAAGAAAAAGATAATAAAAGCTTATTTTGGCATGTATGACATATGTGTCCTTATGGGATTTTTAAAAATATAAATATATCAAATACTAAGAATTCTGACCTATATTAGGAAACGGATGCTCTAGTACTAATGTATTATATAAGTACCTTACAGAAATGAATGAGACTCATTCAGAGGATTTCAAAAAAGCAGTTAAATATGTAAAATGAACAAAAGAATGTCTCATGTGGTACCTAATATCTGTAAAATTGTGTATTCAGATTAATTTGACCTACATGTATATGGAAAGACAAAATTTTTAATATTGTATTATTCCATTCACATATGTGGAAATGCTTTCCACTTATTTGTGCCATTTTTATTATTCAATGAAGTTTTATAAAATTCTCTAAATTTTTTTTGTGCTAGCTTTTCAGATGTATTAAGAATATCCCCAAGTTTTTTAAAAACATTATTATATTTTCAAATTAGTTGTTTCTGATATAACAGAATGTGAATTATTTTGTATAATGAGCTTATGTCATACAGTGCTGAATATGTTTATTATTTTCAATGTCTGTCTATAAAATCACTTAGACTCTACTTGTAGGCTGTTATATATTTGTAGTATAGCAATAATCTAGATTCTTTCTTTCCAAACTTTATCTCTCTTATTTCTTCTTGTCTCATTATGTTAGTCCTTCAAGTAAAATTTGGAAGTAGTACTAACTATTTTTTCTTGGTCTCTCATTTGCATGGGAATGCTATTACTCTTAGACCATTAACTGTAAAAATATTGTGAAGTCAGTCTGTGCTCTTAATCAAGTTAAACAATTTACTTTCAATCCTTACTTTACTAAGAGTTTTGAGTATGGCCAAATATGTTACCTGATATTTCATTTGATATATTCATATAATGTTCCTATTTTAATCTAGGCATCCCTGGGATGAAACTAAATTTGGTTGTATTATTTTTTTAATATATGGCTGGATTTGGCTTAATGATTGTTTATAACATTCATTTCTGTGTGAAATTGGCTTAAAATTGTCCAATCTGACATTATTTTATCTAGTTTTTTGTAAGTGAGAATGATAGTTGCTCAGTCTTGTCCGACTCTTTGCAACCCCAAGGATTGTAGACTGCCAGGCTCCTCTGTCCATGACATTCTCCAGGCAAGAATACTAGAGTGGGTAACCATTCCCTTCTCCAGGGTATCTTCCTGACCCACAGATGGAACCTGGGTCTCCTGCATGGCAGGCAGATTCTTTACCACCTGAACCACCAGTGTAAAGATTCTACTAACAAAGAAGAGTTTTGGATCTTTACCCCCTTTTCTTTACTTGGGAGCAGTTGATTATGGTATCTATTCTTTCAGTCTGGTAAACTCTCTTATAACATTTTCTGGATATAGAGTTTATTTAGTAGGTTAATTCTTGATATTTGTTTAGTATTTATAAAAGTGAAAATATTAGTTTCTCAGTCATGTCCAACTGTTTGCAACCCCATTGACGTGAACTGTAGCCTGCCAGGCTCCTTTGTCTATGGGATTCTCCAGGCAAGAATATTGGAGTGCTTTGCCATTCCCTTCTCAAGGGGATCTTCCTGACCCAGGAATCCAACCTGGATCTCCTCATTGTAGACAGATACTTTACTGTCTTCCAACCAGTCTGGAAGCCAAATTTAGCCTGCTGCTTAATCTTATAAGTGAAGTTCACTGAAGCCACTGGAGGCTCAGATCATATTATCATATCATATCATGTTATCATATAGGGAAATCCCTATAAGTTTTAACTATAACATGATATGTTTTATGTCTAAGTTGGATCAAGAGACAAATAAAACTGATTTATTAAGTCAAATACAAGAATAAAAATAAGAGTTTTTTCTTTCCTCATTTTCAGTCATTCTCCATAAGTCCAGAAACCAGTCTTCCATGGAAGGGAGTAATATAGATACAACTGTACTTTGCTGATGAAAATCAATAGAGAAATTAGGGATCTTTAGGACAAAGTATAGGAAAACCTGTAAAGGACATCAGCTCTTCCAGACAGTCAGCTAGTACCGTGTTGATGCAATCAAAGAGAAATCCTCTGTGGACACCACTAGACAGGACAATTAATGTATTTCCTAGATGCCAATATGATGTACTTAAGCAAACCGAGCCTGGACAGATTTGAAAAAGAATTATGCTCCTACAGTGTCACTGGCAATAGGTGGTGTGCTGTGGAGCCAAGGTTAGAGGTCATTGGTTGATGAATCATTTCCTTTCCATAAGCTTCTTCTATGTCTGAACCCCTTATCCTCATCGTGACCAATTCCCATGTATCTATTTGTATCCCTAACATCTCTTCCATCCCTTTCCCTCTTTATAATCCCTGAGTGGATAAATTCTTTCTTATTCATCAGGGTTACTTATCTATATTGTATGAGTTCCTCATATTCTCTTGATAATTAAATATTTGAAATCCAATAATCTGTGTGTATTTATTTCTGTGATCCCTCATATCATCCTTTCCATGAGAAGGGAACACTCACTGACTCAATGAGCAAGTGGCCACCAGAAGATAGAAGGAACTATGGAGAATACATATTGTCAATTAATATTTCAAAAGTATCTTCAGTTCAGTCAGTTCAGTTGCTCAGTCGTGTACGGCTCTTTGCGACTCCACGAATCGCGGCACACCAGGCCTCCCTGTCCATCACCAACTCCCGGAGTTCATCCAAACTCATGTGCAAGTCAGTGATGCCATCCAGCCATCTCATCCTCTGACATCCGCTTCTCCTCCTGCCCCCAATCCCTCCCAGCATCAGGGTCTTTTCCAATGAGTCAACTCTTCACATGAAGTGGCCAAAGTATTGGAGTTTCAGCCTCGGCATCAGTCCTTCCAATGAACACCCAGGACTGGTCTCCGTTAGGATGAACTGGTTGGATCTCCTTGCAGTCCAAGGGACTCTCAAGAGTCTTCTCCAGCACCACATTTCAAAAGCATCAATTCTTCGGTGCTCAGCTTTCTTCACAGTCCAATTCTAACATCCATACATGACCACAGGAAAAACCATAGCCTTGACTAGATGGACATTTGTTGGCAAAGTAATATCTCTGCTTTTTAATATGCTAACTGGGTTGGTCATAACTTTCCTTCCAAAGAGTAAGCGTCTTTTAATTTCATGGCTGCAATTACGATCTGCAGTGATTTTGGAGCTTCAAAATATAAAGTCTGACACTGTTTCCACTGTTTCCCCATCTATTTCCCATGAAGTGATGAGACCAGATGCCATGATCTTAGTTTTCTGAATGTTGAGCTTTAAGCCAACTTTTTCACTCTCCTCTTTCACTTTCACCAAGAGGCTTTTTAGTTCCTCTTCACTTTCGCCATAAGGGTGTTGTCATCTGCATATCTGAGGTTATTGATGGTTCTCCCAGCAATCTTGATTCCAGCTTGTGCTTCTTCCAGGCCAGCATTTCTCATGATGTACTCTACATATAAGTTAAACAAGCAGGGTGACAATATACAGCCTTGACGCACTCCTTTTCCTATTTGGTACCAGTCTGTTGTTCCATGTCCAGTTCTAACTGTTGCTTCCTGGCCTGCATACAGATTTCTCAAGAGGCAGGTCAGGTGGTCTGATATTCCCATCTCTCTCAGAATTTTCCATAGTTTATTGTGATCCACACAGTCAAAGGCTTTGGCCTAGTCAATAAAGCAGAAATAGATGTTTTCTGGAACTCTTGCACTTTCGATAATGCAGCGGATTTTGGCAATTTGATCTCTGGTTCCTCTGCCTTCTCTAAAACCAGCCTGAACATCAGGAAGTTCACGGTTCATGTATTGCTGAAGTCTGACTTGGAGAATTTTGAGCATTACTCGTGTGAGATGAGTGCATAATGCGGTAGTTTGAGCATTCTTTGGCATTGCCTTTCTTTGGGATTGGAATGAAAACTGACCTTTTCCAGTCCTGTGGCCACTGTTGAGTTTTCCAAATTTGCTGGCATATTGAGTGTAGCACTTTCACAGCATCGTCTTTCAGGATTTGGAATAGCTCAACTGGAAATCCATCGCCTCCACTAGCTTTGTTCATAGTGATGTTTTCTAAGGCCCACTTGACTTCATATTCCATGTCTGGTCTAGGTGAGTGATCACACCATCATGATTTTCTGCATCGTGAAGATCTTTTTTGTACAGTTCTTCTGTGCATTCTTGCCACCTCTTCTTAATATCTTCTGCTTCTGTTTGGTCCATACCATTTCCGTCCTTTATCGAGCCCATCTTTGCATGAAATGTTCCCTTGGTATCTCTAATTTTCTTGAAGAGATCTCTAGTCTTTCCCATTCTGTTGTTTTCCTCTATTTCTTTGCACTGATCGCTGAGGAAAGCGTTCTTATCTCTCCTTGCATTCTTTGGAACTCTGCATTCAAATGAGAATATCTTTCCTTTTCTCCTTTGCTTTTCACTTCCCTTCTTTTCACAGCTATTTGTAAGGCCTCCTCAGACAAAAGTATCTTACATTTTAGTAATATGAGGATGTGGTGAATGTACAATGTACAGCACATTGCCCATCATGTAGCAAGTCCCAGTGTAATATCGGTCCCCTACTTAATTTTTATTGATTTATTATTTTTTTAATTTGTCTGTGCCAGGTCTTAGTTGTGGCATGGGGGACCTGGGCGCCTGACCAGGATCTAGCCTGGGCCTCCTACATCAGGAGTGCAGACTTCTTAACCACTGATCCACCAGGAAGTCCCTCAGTTTCCTACTTTAAATGATGCTGTTTTGCAGTCTATTCTAGTATCAAGATTCTGACTACATTCTGCATGATATTTTTTTATTTCATTCTTTGCAACATCTCTTAAAGATTTACTTATTACTCCTCACTTAAACCACATGATTTTTATCTAAATTCTACCTGCCAGCTTATCTTCAATCAAGGAAGATAAATAAAAACGTTAGTGCATGAACAGAACGTGGTGAGGGCAATATGGACATTAATTGTTTGTACTAGATTAGGTGGGAAGGTCATTTTGAGTTTATTGCTGTGATTATACTGATCATTGGGGCCACAGGTATTTGAGAAAGTCATCCAGTGTGGCAAGATTGGTTCTAGAAAATAATGGGCTGTGTAAATAGCAAATTTAGAGATTTGACAACATAATTCTAAAAATTATCATCAATAAATAAGCCAAAAAGGGTTTTGGTTTCTCATAGGGTGTGAGTTTATCAGTGTGAAGAAATATGTAGTGTAGATGTGATAAAAATTATGACATGATCATTGAAACTGTTGAAGCGTTTAACATTTGTAAAACATTGGGCTTCCCAGGTGGCTCAGTGGGAAAGAATCCACCTGCCAAGCACGAGACTTGGACTCACTACTTGAGTTGGGAAGAAAATGGCAACTAACTCCAGGATGCTTGTCTGGAAATTCTATGGACAGAGGAGCCTGGTAGGCTACAATCCATGAGGTCACAAAAAGTTGGGCACAACTGAGCATGTGCACATATTTTTCATGTTTTTTATATCCCAGAGGAAGTAGAGTTATTCTGATTTTGAGAGTCTGGACTTGTAGATTCTTTGCAACAAAAAGAAAAGCAAATGAAATAATTTCACTGAACATATGTAAAATGAGATCACAGCAGTGATCTCCTCATAGATATATAGCTTTTGAAAATTAAATGAGATAATCCACTGAAGAACTTGGGCACAACAGTTGGCATATTTATTTGAAGTATATTGGCCATTTCTCATTAATGTGGTTATTGACATGGTTATATTTACATGTATCTTGTTTTTGTTTTCTGTTTATCTCTTTTTTGTCCCATTATTCTCTTTTTCTGTCTTCTTATTGATTAGTTCAGTATGTTTTATGATTTTTTTTCTTTTTTGTAAGTTTATTAGCTGTAACTTTTTGTTTGACTAGTTTAGTGGTTGCTTTAGTGTTTATAGTATACATCTTTAACTTATCACAGTCTACTTCAAGTGGTCTTTAACCATGTATCACATGGAACAAGAACTTTACCAGAACATACTTTTATGTCTCCTCTCTTAGACTTTGGCCCACTGCTGTTATGTATTTCATTTTTATATGTTATAAGCACTATAGTAGATTGTATTTTTGTTTTTAACAATTATCTTTTAAACCTATTTAAATAATGCAGAAACCTTTTTACATGTACTCTTTTAATTATTTCTGTACTCTTAATTTCTTTATGTAGATTAGAAAGTTGTTATCTATTTCAATTTTTCTTTGGTTTAAAGGACCTCCTTTAACATTTATTTTATTTCATACTCATCTATTTGAGATGAATGCTTTCCATTTTTTATGCATGAAAAAGTCTTTAGTTCTTCTTCAAGTATGAAACATATTTTATTCAATCCAGAATTCTAGATTGGCAGGGTTTGCTTTCCTGATTTAAAAATGTTATTCCATTATCTCCTTATTTGTTTGATTCTGATGAGAAATGTTTAGTCACACTTAATGTTTTTCCTCTTGTACATATGCTTCTTTTTTTCTAACTGCTTTTAAGATTTTCTATGACTTGTTTTGAGAAGTTGATTATGATGTGCCCTGGTATGATTTTCTTGATGCTTCATTTTTTAATTTAATTTACTGCATGTCTTGTGTCTCTGGATTTGTAGTTTTCCTCAAATTTGGAACAGATTTAGCTTTTCTTCTTTAAATGCTTTCTTTAATCACTTCTCTTTCCTCCTCATGGACTCCAATTGCACACATTAGGCTTCTGCAGTTATCCCACAGCTCATTTCTTTCAATTCTCTTTTTTTATCTGTGAGTTTCATTCCTTTCTTCTTCAATGTCTAATCTTCCTTCAGTTCAGTTCAGTTCAGTTGCTCAGCAGTGTCCGACTCTTTGCAAGCCTATGAATTGCAGCATGCCAGGCCTCCCTGTCCATCACCAACATGTCCATTGAGTCAGTGATGCCATCCAGCCATCTCATCCTCGGTCGTCCCCTTCTCCTCCTGCCCCCAATCCCTCCTAGCATCAGGGTCTTTTCCAATGAGCCAACTCTTCGCATGAGGTGGCCAAAGTATTGGAGTTTCAGCCTCAGCATCAGTCCTTCAAATGAACACCCAGGACTTGTCTCCTTTAGGATGAACTGGTTGCATCTCCTTGCAGTCCAAGAGACTCGCAAGAGTCTTCTCCAACACCACACTTCAAAAGCATCAATTCTTTGGTGCTCAGCTTTCTTCACAGTCCAACTTTCACATCCATTCATGACCACTGGAAAAACCATAGCCTTGACTAGATGGACCTTTGTTGGCAAAGTAATATCTGCTTTTTAATACACTATCTAGAATCTTCCTTATTCTACTCATATTTCTTTTGCTTCAGATATAGTTTAAATCTCTATTTTTTTTATTTTAGTCTCTTTCTATATCTTACCTATGTCTACATTTTCAACATGTGAAATTTACAATGAATCACTGCTTGAGTGTGCTTATTTTTAATTTAGCATCTGCATTGTTTCTGTCTCATTTCAGTTGTTTGTTTTTTTCTCTATATATGGGCTACATTTTCTTGCTTCTATGCATGTCTGGTAACTTTTAACTGAATGCCAATTATTGTGAATTTCATGTTGTTGGGTGCTGAATATTTCTGTATTTCTATGTGTGCTTCAGTTTTTTTCTGGGCTTCAAGTAACTTGTAAAGACTCTAATTCTTTTTGATTTTGTCTTTAAGATTTGGGATTCCCTGGTGGCACAGAGGGTAAAGTGTCTGCCCACAATTCAGGAGACCCAGGTTCGATCTGTGGGTCGGGAAGATCCCTTGGAGAAGGAAACGGCAACCCACTCCAGTACTCTTGCCTAGAAAATTCCATGGATGGATAAACCTGATAAGCTATGGCCCATGGGGTCGCAAAGAGTTGGACATGACTGAGTGACTTCACTTTTAAGATTTGATAGGCTAGACCGAAGTCAAATGTAGTAGAAGTCTGATTACTCCTTGATACAGAGTCAAGATTGAGTATTGCGCCCAATGTCAGTGAATTATATCTTCTAGTCTGGACGGTAGGAATGGGCATAATTTCTAGCTTTCTGTGAGTTCTTGGTACTATTCCCTCAATACCTTTTGGGTGATTCTTTTCTGAGACTCAGGTGGTTTTATCTCATACAATCACTGATAATACCTCTGCTGTTGTGACACATACCCAAAGGGACCCTTCTACCTGTCTCTGGAGTTCTTCCTAGCTGGTTCTCTCCTCTTCAATAGTTTGTCATGAAAACCCATGCTTCCCTGGTCACCTGAGACTTTCAGGTCTGACTCCTCAACTCACATCATGTGTTGGGCTCTACCTCAGTTTCCCTATGTTGCAGCCTAGAAACTCTCTAAATACATTAAGGAGGGACAGGGGTAGAACTTAACTCATTTGTTGTTCATCTTTCAGGAATTTCTATCTCATGCGGCCTGATGTCCAATGTCTTGAAAACCATTATTTCATAAATAATTAGTTTTTTATTATTGTTTAAGGGGAAGGATTACTTTATCTTGGCCAAAGTAGAAATTACTATGTGGCATTTATATATTAATAGCACTATTCATAGTGAACTCAGTAGTGTCTATTTTTATTATTTTACAACTTTCAGAATAAATTTTTTCATTCTTATTAAAATTATATGATTTTATTCTAATGTATGTGTCAGAACAATCACATATTTATAGATATTTGTAGAAATTCTATCAACATGTATCTATCTATCATTATAGCTAACTTTAACAAAATGTTGTAGGTAAAGAAACATTGGTCATCAACAATCAAACACGAAATATTAGATCAACTTTATTAAATCATGTTAAAGGAATGAGAAGGAAAAATTTAAATAACATTTAATCTATTTTTTAGAGTCTATAAGCATGGGCAACCCCATGAACTGTAGCCTACCAGGCTCCTCAGCCCATGGAATTTTCCAGGCAAGAGTACAGGAGTGGGTTGCCATTTCCTTCTCCAGGGGATCTTCCTGACCCAGGGATCGAACCTGGGTCTCCCACATTAGGCAGATGCTTTACCATCTGAACCACCAGGGAAGCCACTCACTTTAGTAACAGTGATTAAATTTGTATGTGGGTCTTCCTTGCTTTTGTAAAAGCATACAATATAATCTAATGTAAAGAATATAAAGAGTCAGAGTTTTCCTCTGGTCTCTTCTTTTAAGTCATTAAAACAATACTAATTATATACCAATTTAGATTTAATTTTAAAAACATATAGACAAGAATAAAGGAGAAGACTATTATAAGTTGACATTGGGGAAACAGATGTAGCTACTACTTATTGTCTGGTCATATTTCAGTGAGGAGAACAGGTGTTAATTTGCATTTGAGGAATACAGAGAGTATTGACTGTGGCATGCAGCCTCTGCAGGGTCTGGGCACTGACTAAAGACAGGAGTGCTGTGAAGTCAACAGGGAGGACACTGTAGTTAGAAACAGATGTTAGTGAACACGAAGCTTTGTTTGTGATCCTATCACAGCTCCTTAAATTATGATATGACCAGGAATAACCAGACTCGGTGCTCAAAGGGTCTTTGTAATAGATTTTACTGAACAGATAGTTCTCAATTTATAAATGGCTTAACACACAAAAGTTAATTTGCAGAGTTGTTTCTCAAATTAAAAAATGATTTTTGCTAAAAAAAATACTTTAAACACAGGCATCCTTCAGCAATATTGCAGGTTCATTTCTAGAAGACCCCAAAAAAGCAAATGTTGCATTAAAAAATTTCATGTGAATTTTTTGGTTCCCCAGTGCATATAAACATTGTGTTTATCTCATACATTGTTTATTACATGTGCAATATCATTAGGTCTAAAAAACCCCTCAAAGTCCATAAATATCTTAATTAAAAATTGCTAAAAAATGCTAATCATGTTTTGAACCTTCAGAAAGTTATAGTAGCAATATCAAAGATCACTGATCACCATAACAAATATAATAAAAAAAAAATAATAAGGTTAGAGCATATTGCTAAAATTACCAAAATGTGATACAGAGATAGGAAGTGAGCAAATAGTGTTGGAAAAATGACATCAATAGACTTTAAATCTAAGATTGCCTCAAACTTTCAATTAGTAAAAAAAAAAAAAAAAAAAAAGCCACAGTATCTGCAAACCTCAATAAGGAAAAAGGCAAAAACAAGATATCCTTATAATAATTTCCTCTATATTAAAATTAAAAAGCTAAGTAATCATATATATATATAAATATACATGCATATTATATATAATTAATACATACAGTAAATGAAAATTTTAAATACATGTAACCACCATTCTTAATGTGATTTATAAGAAAGAAAAATGCAATTCAATAAACAACTTAGGATACCAGGATTTTATTTTTCTCCCTACCTATTAAACTATTAAGGACCACTGTAGTTCTTGGGTTAGGAAGACATTACATGGGAGATATTCACTTTGGGGGGATCACTCACTTATTAAATGGATGAATACTCTAAAGAAATTTGTAGTTTCATAAGATAAGGTATTTATTACCTACTCTCCAAAAGTTATAAATTAATAAAACTGGCATAAGTCAGGGATGTCAAGCAAGAAACGTTCCCTTCCCCTTCGTATCCTCTATTTTGTTAAAGAGGTCTTTGCTTATACCTTGTTTAATGTGAACAGATGGACTGAAAAGGTGTCTTTGATTAGTTCATGAAAAAAATAGGAATCACAATGATGTTGATGAATATTTATGGCTTGCGAATCCAATGTGAACAGGTCAATATTTCGTTCTTTTTTCAAAGAGTTTACATCATTTGAAATAGCTACTAAAATCTAATATTTTTTGTATTTGTTATGGTTTTTAAGTCACTTTTGTATATAAGCATTTCATTTGATCTTCAAAGCCCAATGCTTAAGGATTGGAAAAGTTGATTATCATATGTATTCTATTACTCATAAATTGGGCAAAGTATATCCACTGGAAATGCACTTAGCTACTAAGTGTTCAAGGTATCAGCAATATAAAATTCTAGCAATTCCAGTTTATTTTGTCACAGACACCCAATAGCTATATACATTAAAATGCACTGAGCCTTAAAGACCTATCTAACTCTTTAGAGCTTCACAATACATTATTGTCTGTGGTTTATTTGTTCTGCCATATTTATTTAGCAAAATACACAGCAGTGAAACCTTTTAAGGCCTCCTTTAAAATGAGAGTTTCACAAGTCTCAAATATAAAATAAGATTATGGATTACAATAGTGATAATAGCTTCTGCTTCTTCCTCTCTCTTTTCTTTAGTAACTGAAAAGTTATATTTTCAAGGCAGTTTAAGAATGGATTTACTATTTGCTTTTAATATATTTTTTCATACAGTGTTTCTTAAAACTCATACTGTACTGTATTTGTTCCATTTTTTCTTTTTTTACACTTTTTTCTTCATGCTTGCATTCAATTTCAGTGGGTATTATTTATCACCATTACAGTACTCTTTAAAAAGGATTTGTCAACAGATGCCTGCTCCTTTTGATGCCAAAAATTCTACTGTAAACTCAAACTCATGCCCTGACCTAACAGCTGAAAATCATCCTGAATTAAGGCCAGAGTTCTGGCTCTTTAATCAAATGTCTAGTGTACATAAATTTTAAATACTTAAAATCGGTTTGCAAACAGACAAAGATATTAAATCCAAGCCTTCTAACTGATGGACAAAATGGAGAAAAATGCTATGGTGTGAAGTTCCTCTCTTTGTGTAAAAAGGTTATATCTGTTCAGGCAATTCTAAAAAGTCAATGGGTGGAGAAGTAGAAGCATTTAAAAAATGCAACTATAAAAAATGGCAGTGCGGGAGATTTTGAAACTATTTGTGTTTCTGGGGATGAAGCAAAACCGTTGGGAGAGTCTGCAGTTTCCACAAGCGAGAAGTAAAATTGCTCACCTCTAGTTGAATTATCAAGCTTGATAATTGCTCCACTGAGAACAGAGCAGGGTTAAATTAGCTTGTGATGTGTTTTACTGTGATTTGCATTTTTCTGCATAGTAGTTCATTGACTTTAACAAAACATTGATTACCTGCTGTTACAAAGTACATCATCTTTCAGGCTTTAAATTAAGCATTTCTTCAGTGTGTGTGTTGGTGGGGTTGGGGGTGGGGTATAGATTAGACTGATTCTCTGCCATAGTGTAAAAGTCTTTTCTCCCTTCTCAGGCCTCTTTAAATGCAAAGCCTTAGTTGAGGTTTTTGTTTTTTGTTTTTTTTTAACTTCATGAGTGTGTAGTTTGTCACTCTCTAATTTCTGTTAAATTTCATAAGATCTGACACATTTGCATTTACAGGGCTGTTACATAATGTTTATCACTTTTCATCTTCAAAGTGCTTTATGAATACTAACTAATCAAAGCTGCCAGCACACCCATGAGGCAGAGAAATATTGGGTTGTTTTTGTTTTATCTTACATGGTTTACCTTGTAGGGAATTTCTGAGATTGCTGAATGTCAATTTTTTTTTTAATCAGTTTTAGGTAGCTTTTCACCACTGATAGAAAAGAACTGCACACTTTCTGGCATCTGAACATGGAGGACTGTGATTCATTATTTACCATATGTAGCTTTGAAAGTTATCTGAGTTTGTATACCTGTCTATTATTTTTCTTAGATTGTAAACTTCATTGCTACGACCATTTACACTTTCTTTTTTCTTTTGCACAGTAGCTAACCTAACACTATTTTCATTTATTCATTCATGCATTCCAAAAACATTTAATGAGTGCCCACTCTTTACCAGGTATTGTATTAAACACTGAAAAAACATAAAGCTGCGTTGTGCTCTGTCACTTCCATCATGTCCAACACTTTGCGACCTATGGACTGTATATTTATATACATATATAAATACACACACATACATATGGGCTTCCCTAGTGGCTCAGATGGTAAAGAATCTGCCTGTGATACAGAAGACATATGTTCGATCCCTGGGTCAGGAAGATTCCGTGGAGAAGGAAATGGCAACCCACTCCAGTATTCTTGGATGGGAAATCCTATGAACAGAGGAGCCTGATAAGCCACAGTCCATGGGGTAGCAAAAGAGTAGGACATGACTTAGCAGCTATACAATAACAGCAATACCTAATACAATATGTAAGCACAAATACGTTTCTGTGTGGTTCAGTGGTGGAGAACAGTATTCTGTCTCTAGACACTAGAAAAGCATTTGAGAGAATGTGGACTTTTATCTAAGACTAGAAGGCTGATATTTTGATTGAATTACTTGGGCTGCACATTGTTTTTGCTGATCTGAAAAGGTACAAATGAAAGTACAACTGCTCTTTTACTCTGTGGTATCCATTAGGTTTTACTTGATGAGTCTTTTAGATCTTTAACATCGTTGAAGACTGGCAGTGATGCAGATAGCTTCTATTCTAACCACTTATTAAACTGTTGATTAAAAAAAAATCACTACAGTCCATTAAAATTGCTCACTTGAAATGTTCTCCTTTTTAAAACCTTTTTTTCTTCTCCTTTAATATTCTAGCATAACACAGGGGAAATTTAACATGGCGATGACTATGCTACAGCTGCTTCCCCAGGGATATCATCTAAGGTCCACCATCTACACTTGGTGTCTTCCTATCTATTTTCATTTCTTTCAATTAAAAGCCCAATAAATAGGTAAAAGATGGCTAGTTTTTAAATAAGAAGTTTGTTTAAAAACTATTGATTTCTCTGTATTTCTCAATCATATAACCCTTTGAAATCCATCCAAGTCTTGATTATCACAGACATCATTTTTCTATATGTAATTTCAACGTTTTAATTGCTTTACTTTCTCCAAAGCAGAAATAAGAAAGAAATTGATTTCTCAGGTTTTCTCCCTTATTATCATCTCTGAAATCATTTTCAGTATATCACACGTTATTTTTTTCTTTTTCTTTTTTTAGCGAACGTTCTATGGTGAATGCTGCTGCTGCTGAGTCGCTTCAGTCGTGTCCAACTGTGGGCGACCCCATAGACGGGAGCTCACCAAGCTCCCCGTCCCTGGGATTCTCCAGGCAAGAACACTGGAGTGGGTTGCCATTTCCTTTTCCAGTGCATGAAAGTGAAAAGTGAAAATGAAGTCACTCAGTCGTGTCTGACTCTTTGCGATCCCATGGACTGCAGCCCACCAGGCTCCTCCATCCATGGGATTTTCCAGACAAGAGTACTGGAGTGGGGTGCCATAGATATGTACAAAGTGAAACAAATTCAGGCAGATCAGTGGTTCCAGGTGCTCCCTCCACTGTGTATATGAATCTGCCTCACTGCTTACCCAAATGTGTTTCCAAAAGCTTTACTTCATATTGGAACTTGGTTTTCTGTTGGGCAACAAGGAAATTGTCTCTGAAATAGTGATTTGAATTATTGACCTTTCTATGAACCTTTTCCCCCTTTAGTTTTGGTGATGGTCTTCTTCAGGGCTTCATGGGGGTTAATCTGTGTAACATTTACTGTACAAGACATGAAGACAAAGACAAAAAAAGTGGGATGTAGTTCTAGAAATTATCTTATTTTGCATAATGTCTAGATTGAAGGTTGCTGAGTGTCATGGGAGTATTATTGGAGGCAATCATATTTATGGTGTTTATTTGAAGGTGTATTTGATTAATTTTTATTTTTTATTTGTTTTGCTTTACAATACTGTATTCGTTTTGCTACACATGAAGGTATATTTGAAAGTATAGACTTCCCTGTTGGCTCAGACAGTAAAGTGTCTTCCTTACAATGCGGGAGACCTGGGTTTGATCCCTGGGTTGGGGAGATACTCTGGAGAAGGAAATGGCAACCCACTCCAGTACTCTTGCCTGGAAAATCCCATGTACAGAGGAGCCTGGTAGGCTACAGTCCATGGGGTTGCAAAGAGTTGGACAAGACTGAGCGACTTCACTTTGAAAGTATATTTTGAGGGAGTCTATTTTACTTCTATGCTCAGAAGCTGTTTCTAACCATTTCATGCTTAGGATTGTTAAATGTGAAGATGTGTTTGCTAGTCAAATGAGTGAATTTATTAGTCCCATCAGATTACATAGTCCATAAATCTTGAAAAATGCAAATATTCAAGATACAACCTAACATGGTGTGAACTATCTTATTATTGATCAATAGTAGATCATGGAATCTGAGGGAAACTTAAAGATCCATTATGTAAAATACTGTTGCAAGTAAATGACTCTAGCTAGGGAGTAATAAATGCATGTACTTATCATTCATGACTGGACAGAAGGGGCACCATATGAGAAATAAGCATTTCTCACATGCTCCCCTGGCCTCTGTCCCCAAATGTAAGCATTATTCTCAGTTTCCTTCATAACTTTTATGAATAAATGCCAATATCTACATAATTTTTACAGCAAGGGGGATTTTATTAAATTTGTACATATTTTTATTGTGCTCTCTCCTCTTATTTATTTTGAAGATATATCAGTGTATGCATATATCATAATTCATTTAACCATTCTTCAAATGATGGACATTTCCCCTTGTTCCCAAAGTTATGGTTAATAATGCAATGTAAAAATAAATATGTGTATCAATATATGTGTATATATATATATATGAACACTTTTACCATAATATGCACATAAATTAAATCATTGGAGTGAAAATGCTAAGTCAAATGAAGTATCCATTTTACACTTTTATTTTTGTTTGTGAAACTCGCTCAGTCATGTCCAATTCTTTGCAACCTCATCGTCTGTAGCCTGTCAGACTCCTCTGTCCATGGAATTCTCCAGGCAAGAATACTGGAATGGGTAGCCATTCCCTTCTCCAGGGAATCTTCCCAAACCAGGTATTAAACCCTGGTCTCCTACATTACAGGCAGATTCTTGCCCTTCAAAAATATTATAATTTATATTACCACAATTAGTGCAATCAAATGCCTATTTCCTCCACAGTCTTGTTCTTAAACTTATAAATTGCCAATCAAGAAAGTGAAAATAGTATCTTGCATTTACTTCAAATTGTATTTGCTTAATTTTAATGAATTGATATTCATCCATAAGAAAATATGAATGAGGTATCTTATCATTTATCTCACAGTTAAAAATTTTATTTGATATTATGTACCTTAGATGAGGAAAAAAAAGTACTCTCTGGCTGTTTTTGGAAACTACAGAAAAAAATGTTCTAAGCCATTCCATGGAAAATTTATGCAGTTATATAAAACACAGAGATAAAGAAAAAAAATATTCTAAGCTATTCCATGGAAAATTTATGCAGTTATATAAAACACAGAGATAAAGAAAAACAATGCACAACTGAAAATCCACAGTTCAGATCTTACTTACTAGCTATGTGGCCTAAGACAAATCACAAATTCTTCATTTTTAAATGAGGTAAGAATTAATTTAAAGTATTGTTATGGGTAACAAATGAAGTGATAAATGAGAAAAATATTTGTGTGGTACAGGGGTCTTCAGTTCATTGCTATTACAAAGAAAAATTATTAAATGAGAACCTAGTAATTTTGGCATCCCTGGTAGCTCAGATAGTAAAGAATCTGCTGCAGTGCAAGAGACCCAGATTTGGTCCCAGTATCAGGAAGATCCCCTGGAGAAAGGAATGGCTACCCACTCCAGTATTTTTGCCTAGAAAATTCCATGGACAGAGGAGAAGAGCCTGGCACGCTAGAGTCCATGGAGTAAAAAAGAGTCAGACATTCAACGAACAACTTTCACTAGTACTTTAGGGGAAAAAAAAAATGCAGTTGACAAGGTGGAGTGTCTACTCCTGGGTTATGGTGATCAGAGTAACTCTTTTAAAATTTTCTAATTTAAGTTTTATATACATATTGTTGATTTACAATGTTGTGTTACTTTCTCATGTACTGCGAGGTGATTCAGTTATACATATACATTTAGTCATTCTTTTCAGATTCTTTTCCCGTATATTATCATAGAATATTGAACAGAGTTCCCTGTGCTATACAGTAGATCCTTATTGAGTACCTGTATTATATATAGTATAAAATATATACACTTTGCTGGAGCAGACTTGAAGAGAGACCTCATGTCCAAAGTAAGAGAAACCCAAGTAAGATGGTAAGCACTGAGAGAGGGGATCAGAGGGCAGACAGACTGAAACTACAATCACAGACAGCTAGCCAGTCTAATCACATGGACAACAGCCTTGTCTAACTCAATGAAACTAAGCCATGCCATGTGGGGCCCACCCAAGATGGCCGGGTCATGGCGGAGAGGTCTGACAGAATGTGGTCCACTGGAGAAGGGAATGGCAAACCACATCAGTATTCTTGCCTCGAGAACCCAATGAACAGTATGAAAAGGCAAAAAGATAGGTCACTGAAAGATGAACCCCAGGTCAGTAGGTGCCCAATACTACTGGAGATCAGTGGAGAAATAACTCCAGAAGAATGAAGGGATGGAGCCAAAGCAAAAACAACACCCAGTTATGAATGGGACTGGTGATGGAAGCAGAGTTTGATGCTGTAGAGAGCAATATTGCACAGGAACCTGGAATGTTAGGTCCATGAATCAAGGCAAATTGGAAGTGGTCAAATAGGAGATGACAAGAGTGAATATCAACATGCTAAGGAGTCAGTGGACTAAGATGGACTGGAATGAGTGAATTTAATTCAGATCACCATTATATTTACTACTGTGGGCAAGAATCACTTAAAAGAAATGGAGTAGCCATCATGGTCAACAAAAGATTCTGAAATGCAGACTTGGATGCAATCTCAAAAACAAGATAATGACCTCTGCTCATTTCCAAGGCAAACCATTTAATATCATGGTAATCCAGTCTATGCCATGACCAGTAATGCTCAAGAAGCTGAAATTGAATGGTTCTATGAAGACTTACAAGACCTTCTAGAACTAACACCCAAAAAAGATGTCCTTTTCATTATAGGGTACTGGAACGCAACAGTAGGAAGTCAAGAAACACCTGGAGTAACAGGAAAACTTGGGCACTGGAGTAAAGAATGAAGCAGGCAAAGGCTAATAGAGTTTTGCCAAGAGAACACATGGGTCATAGCAAACACCCTCTTCCAACAACACACAAAAAAGACTCTACACATGGCCATCACCAGACCCTGATGCTGGGAGGGATTGGGGGCAGGAGGAGAAGGGGACGACAGAGGATGAGAGGGCTGGATGGCATCACTGACTCTATGGGCGTGAGTTGAGTGAATTCCGGGAGTTGGTGATGGACAGGGAGGCCTGGCATGCTGCAATTCATGGGCTCGCAAAAAGTCAGACACAACTGAGCGACTGAACTGAACTGAACTGAAACTGAAATAAGATTGACTATATTCTTTGCAGGCAAAGATGGAGAAGCTCTATACAGTGAGCAAAAACAAGACTGGGAGCTGACTGCAGCTCAGATCATGATCTTCTTATTGCCAAATTCAGACTGATATTGAACAGAGTAGGGAAAACCCACTAGGCCATTCAGTTCAGTTCAGTTCAGTTCAGTCACTCAGTTGTGTCTGACTCTTTGCGAGCCCATGAATTGCAGCATGCCAGGCCTCCCTGTCCATCACCA
>SJXQ01009817.1:0-13656 GCA_006408695.1 Aepyceros melampus | reverse complement strand
CTAACTCATACCCTTCATTCCTTATTTAATATTTTAAAGTAAAAAAAAAAGACTGAAAGTATTTTTATTGATCTGGGTTTTCTAAATATTATTATTACTATTTAATTTTAGGAGTCTAGACAGCTACTAGATTCTCCTATTGTCCATTATTACTCAGCAATTTTGTGGGCTTAGTTTCATACCAAGTTTAGTTGCCAAAGGAACATCTAGTACTGATGCATTTACTTTCAGATAATAAACTTAGCTTCAAACCTTATAACCTCAGCTGAAGTGATTGCATTTCTGCAATTACATTAGGCTTCCCTGAAGCAGGTTAATTGAACTTCTGTGTATTGTTTTGTCAAGATTTATCCCCTTGTATAAATCTACTTGTGTCAGCTCTGTAGCACATTGTTCTTAAAGAAAACTTCCTGCTTCCAGAAAAATCCTATACAAGACTCAGTAATTAAACAGAATGTAGAGATAGATTCATCTCAGCATTGGTTTGAGAGGAAGTGTCCTCCTATGGTTAGAAATTTCCAAACTACTTTACTGAACTGTGGTTTTTGTTTGGGAGATCTGATTTTAGAGACAAAGGTCCCTGAGAAATCATTCTTCTTTTATCTCATGGAGAGTGATGAGTTGGAGAGGAGTGAGAGCTGTAGTCATAATAAATGATTTGTATCTGGAAGCTCAGAATCTAGACTGGTCTTTGGTTATTGAGTGAGAGATACTTGCTTTTGTGCTATTATTTGACCAGTTCTAAAAATAAGTTTATAACATATAACAATTTATTATAGAATCATAAAATTATACAGTTGTGTAATTTTAGCAACTGTAACTAGAGTTTGTCTTGTGAGTGAGTGAAGTCACTCAGTCGTGTCCGACTCTTTGTGACCCCATGGACTGTAGCCTACCAGGCTCCTCCCTCCATGGGATTCTCCAGGCAAGAGTACTGGAGTGGGTTGCCATTGCCTTCTCCAAGAGTTTGTCTTAAACAGGTTTAAAGTAAAATCTTCAGTTATTTGGGGATAAAGGAGTTCTAGGCTGATTTGATAGAAGCCAACTTAAAAAAAAAAGCTGGTCCACATATTGAACAGTATTTTATAGATAAAAGCTGTAAAATGGAAAGTAGAAGAGAGTAAATGGAATTGCAGGAGGCTTGGGCCTGAAAAGAAGGTAGGTATTAAGAAATTTTCACTCAATAAAACTTAGCCACTCTTTTGTGACTACAAAGAACTTCATGATCTTATTATTCTCATCACCAAATGGTATAGCTCATTGCTATGAGTTTGGAGGAGAAAGGACATTTGGAATTGGAATAGATCTAAATATTTTGTGGAGAAATCTGAGCTGGATGCATGGGGGAATTAGGTGGGACTTGACTAGGTAGAAGTGTGAATTAAATTAATCATGGAATCAAGAAGCAACAAAATTAGGTTAAGAGACAGAAGGACAGGTGCACTGGGATGGGAAATCCTAAGGATATGTTACTGTTTGTGAGGGCCTGGCTTCCAGGCCACAGTAGTTTGGGCTTGATCCTACCAACTGTCTGAGTCTTCCAAGACATTTTAGCAGGAGTCTGAAATGTTCAAAGGCATATTTGATAGTCATTCTTGTAGTAGTATTTTATGGAATAGACAAAAGTTGTTCATAGTTTCTTCAAAAATTGTGACTCTTTTACCTTCTAAAGAGTGAATGTGTGTGTGTGTGTGTGTGTGTGTGTATACATGTATAACTGAATCACATTGCTCTACAACAAAATTAAAAAGAATAGTAGTGTATTATTACAATAATATTCCACCTCAGTATTTTAAATCAGAGGTCAATTCTGTCTCTTTCAACCTTCTTAACTGTGCTAGGCTAATAAGGCAAGACCTGAGTATTTTGTTGCTAAAGGAAATTATAGGGAAGATGAGGGATTTCTTAATCATTTTATCCACATTTCAGAACATAAAGGATTAGGGAGAAAAATATCTCTGTATATGACTCTTCAGCACCATTGCAAATTTATGTGTCTTTGCAACTTCATTAGAAACTATCATCAAGAGCAAAGCATTTGATGTCATCTCTGAATACAGTGTTTCCAATTTCCAATTCAAGCCCATTTCCCTTGGTTTTACATTAGCCCATGTTTGAATGAATCATGGACTATATAGTCTTTTTAGCAATCCATCATTATTTACATGTGGTCATTTCTTAAAAAAAAGTTTTATTGGAGTATGATTGATTTACAATTCTGTGTTAGTTTCAGGTGTACAGAAAAGAGAAACAGTTATATATAGACATATATTCACTTATTTTTAGATTATTTTCTGATATAGGCCATTTCAGAGTATTTAGTAGAGTTCCCTGTGTTATATACTAGGTTCTTATTCGTTATCTATTATATATATAGTAGTGTGTATATGTCGTTCCCAATCTCCCAATCTATCGCTCCACTCTTATCCTCTGGTAATGATAAATTTGTTTTCTACATCTGTGACTTTGCTTCTGTTTTGCAAATAAGTTTATTTCTACCCTTTTTATTCAGTTCAGTTCAGTGACTCAGTTGTATCTGAGTCTTTGCGACCCCATGAACTGCAGCACGCCAGGATTCCATGTCCATCACCAGCTCCCAGAGTTTACTCAAACTCATGTCCATTGAGACAGTGATGCCATCCAACCATCTCATCCTCTGTTGTCCCCTTCTCCTCCCGCCTTCAATCTTTCCCAGCATCAGGGTCTTTTCAAATGAGTCAGTTCTTCCCATCAGGTGGCCAAGTATTGGAGTTTCAGCTTCAGCATCAGTCCTTCCAATGAATATTCAGGACTGATTGCCTTTAGGATAGACTGGTTGGATCTCCTTGCAGTCCAAAGGACTCTCAAGAGTCTTCTCCAACACCAGAGTTCAAAAGCATCAAAAGCATTATTCAGCAGTCAGCTTTTTTTATAGTCCAACTCTCACATCCATACATGACTACTGGCAAATCCATAGCTTTGACTATATGAACTTTGTTGGCAGATAATATCTCTGCTTTATAATATGCTATCTAGGTTGGTCATAACTTTTCTTCCAAGGAGCAAGTGTCTTTGAATTTCGTGGCTCAGTCACCATCTGCAGTGATTTTGGGGCCTAGGAAAATAAAGTCTGTCACTATTTCCACAGTTTCCCCATCTATTTGCCATGAAGTGATGGGACTGGATGCCATGATCTTAGTTTTCTGAATGCTGAGCTTTAAGACAACTTTTTCTCCTTCCTCTTTTCACTTTCATCAAGAGGCTCTTTAGTTCTTCTTTACTTTCTGCTATAAGGATGATGTCATCTGCATATCTGAGGTTACTGATATTTCTCCCAGCAATCTTGATACCAGCTTGTGTTTCTTCCAGCCCAGCATTTCTCATGATGTCCTCTGCATACAAGTTAAATAAGCAGGGTGACAATATACAGCCTTGACATACTCCTTTCTCTATTTGGAACCAGTCTGTTGTTCCATGTCCAGTTCTAACTGTTCATTCTTGTCCTGCATACAGATTTCTCAAGAGGCAGGTCAGGTGGTCTGTTATTCCCATCTCTTTCAGAATTTTCCAGAGTTTGTTGTGGTCCACTCAATCAAAAGCTTTGGCATAGTCAATAAAGCAGAGGTAGATGTTTTTCTGGAAATCTCTTGCTTTTTCAAAACTCCAGCAGATGTTGGCAGTTTGATTTCTGGTTCCTCTGCCTTTCCTAAATTCAACTTGAACATCTGGAAGTTCATGGTTCACGTATTACTAAAGCCTGGCTTCGAGAATTTTGAGCATTACTTTACTAGCATGTAAGATGAGTGCGATGGCACCCCACTCCAGTACTCTTGCCTGGAAAATCCATGGACGGAGGAGCCTGCTGGGCTGCAGTCCATGGGATCGCTAAGAGTCGGGCACGACTGAGCGACTTCACTTTCATTTTCACTTTCATGCATTGGAGAAGGAAATGGCAACCCACTCCAGTGTTCTTGCCTGGAGAATCCAAGGGATGGGGGAGCCTGGCAGGCTGCTGTCTTTGGGGTCGCACAGAGTCAGACACGACTGAGACGACTTAGCAGTAGCAGCAGAGATGAGTGTAATTGTGTGATAGTTTGGTCATTCTTTGGATTGCCTTTCTTTAGGATTGGAATGAAAACTGACCTTTTCCAGTCCTGTGGCCACTGCTGAGTTTTCCAAATTTGCTGGCATATTGAGTGCAGCACTTTCACAGCATCATCTTTTAAGTTTTGAAATATCTCAACTGGAATTCCATCACCTCCACTAGCTTTGTTCATAGTGATGCTTCGTAAGGCCCACTTGACTTTTCATTCCAGGACTTCACATTCCCTTGTGGCTCAGCTGGTAAAGAATCTGCCTACGATGTGGGAGACCTGGTTTCAATCCCTGGGTTGGAAAGATCCACTCCAGTATTCAGGCCTGGAGAATTCCATGAACTGTATAGTCCAAGGGTTTGCAAAGAGTCTGACATGACTGAGTAACTTTCTTCCTTTTTATTAGATTCCACATGTAAGCAATATCATATATTTGTCTCTCTGTGATTGACTTACTTCACTCAGTATGACAATCTCTAGGTCCATACATGTTGCTGCAAATGGCATTATTTCTACATGTAGTCTTACTTTTAGTAACTAACTTTATCAGCCACATGAACTCACTAAGATTTAGCTTTGCTATTCAGCAGGTATGCATATTACTTTTTAAGAGAAAGAGCACAGCCTATGTGAGATTGTAAGTAATGATGGGGTTAAGGAATACTATTTAAGTATTGAAACTTTGCTTTTGATGATGTTGGAAAACTTGCCTTTGGGAAGGACAGTCAAGGAAGGAAGTGAGAGACAGGCAACTTGGGGATTAGGAAAGAGTATTTCACTGCAGAAGATTTGACTTTCAAAATTCTTTTTTTTTTTTTTTCTTAATGATTCTTCAACTACTTGAAGCCACAGAAGTGGCTCTCCTGATCACTTTAGTAAGGAATGTTTATAGCATCTTAACTAGGAAGTCTTTACTTACCTTTCCAGATACAGAGTTGAGTTCATTTTCCTTTAAGATTTTATAACTGTGTTGGGTGCTCTCACACTTTGTAATTAATTGGTTATATGCTCAGTCACTACTATCTGGGAGACCCTGGAAGGGGGCAGACCTGTGTCCTACCAAATTTTTATAGCTCCAGCACCTAACAGAGTAAGAAGAAAGCAGTAAACATTTACTGACTAGTGGTTAAATGAATGGATAAATCAATCAGTAAATCCAGTGTTGAGATGTTGAATGCTTCTCACCTGTAAGGCATTGTGTCATATTTGTGGAGAAATATATAATTGCTATTTTTGATATCTGCCTATAAGAGGCTTCCCTGTTGGCTCGATTGGTAAAGAATCTGCCTGGAATGCAGGGGACCCGAGTTTGATCTGTAGGTTGGGAAGATCCCCTGGAGAAGGGAATGGCTACCCTCTCAGGTATTCTTGCCTGGAGAGTTCCATGGACAGAGGAGCTGGTGGGCTACAGTTCATGGGGTCACAGAGAGTCAGACACCATGACAGAGTGACTGTGACTTTATAAGAAATTTAAACTTTAGTTCAGCAAATAATAAGTCGTTTTTAATTGTTTATAGTCTCTGCTTCTCTTTTTCTTTCATTGATCAATCACCTAACTTTAATCTTTATTTGCCTCCATCACTGTGTCTTCTGAGGATACTAAATGACCCCCTGCTTGAGGGTTTGAATTTTCTTAATCTGTTTGATCTCCACCTGGCACTGAACATTAGAGAATCCAATCTTCCTTTGAATTTCTCTTTCCCGTTTTGGCACCTAGACTCTGAACTGGATTCTGACATTTCCCTGTCTCCACCCCCATGGTAGTCATGCAGCGTGTTCAGAACTCCTCCTGGATACATTATGTGCTTCCTGCTCTCCTCTTTTTCTACATGGTGCACCCTTGAAAGTGTTTCCTAGGCTAATATCTCTGTTCATGATTCAACTGTGTATGTAAAACCTACTTCTGTCACTAAGTATCATATACATGTAAACTATTAAATGTTTTTAAGATTAAAAATTAAGTTTCCCCTTAAGACCTTATTCTTCTTTGTCTCTTATGACAAAGGCACGTGGATTCATTTTCATTGCCACAGTAACTTTCAAGGCACCGGTTTCCCTTAACCAGATTTTACCTTCTTGAGTCCATATTCTACATGATGTTGAATTAAACCTCATAAACTATCTATATCACCTCAGCCTCAGAATCCTTCTGTGATGGATTGCTTGCAGTCTGCCTCACTTACCTAGAGTGTGAGGCCCTACACAATATGATGAATAGAATTCTCCTGTTATTTTACCCCTTTACAAACTCAGTGATTTAAGTCCAATGAGCTTAGTCAACATGCCAAGTTTGGTGCACTGGCTAACATCATTTCTCTTCTAGATTTATTTGAAGCTCAGTAATTACCTGAACTCTAGCCTCATACTGAAGTCCAGTTAGAATCTAAGGATTTCCCTAAAGCTTCCTGCATCCTAGCATTTTCCAAAGTGTGGGGGATATAATTTTAGGTAGTGCATTAATAGAAAGTCATCAAAAGAAAATGAATTATATGGTTTAAAGAGTTATTCTTTTTTTATTTCATATCACTTTTTATAATTTTATCAAGAAGACCTTAATTTGGTTAAATAAATTTTGTTTTTAACATCACTTTGACATTAATAATTTTTCTTTTAATCAGTGAAAATTCAGGAAGATACCTCAGTAAATTTATCAATAAACATTATCTAGTTATAAATAAATAATGTTATTTTATTTATGTTTTTTGCCTTTCATTTATGGTAATGATACAGGTTTTTCTTTAGGGTGATACTATTAATATTTAATTTAAATAATAATTTTAGCATTAATCCAGTATTTAAATAAATGCTCAATTTCAATATTTAAATGCTTAAATTTAAATATTTAAGTAAGGTTTTGCTTGAATACACAGAAAAATATCAGGTAAAAAATATATGTAGCAATTATTAAGAGGGTAATTCAAGAAGATGGGACATAGGGGTACACAGAAATTATAAAAGCTATACATGAATAACTGAAGTTTGGAGAACCCTCAATTACCATATTAGCCCACAATTTTTCTTTGTTTCAGTGACTGTGAAAGTCCAGTCACTTTTCTAACTTTCTCTGTGTTAAATAATGGATTCTTTCAAGGATCCTTTGTAAGATACCGGTTTTCCTATTTTATAGATAAATAAATGGAAGACATAATTTGCCCAGCTTCTATCAAGTGGCAAAACTGTAGAGATAGGCTTTGAACCCAGGTCTTTAGCTTTCAGAACCAGTGCTCTTAAAAAGCACCTCTGACTCAGGAAAAGCCCATCAGTCTTTGATTTGATAATAACAAGCAAGATCTTTTGTGTTCGCTCTCATTCATCTGTCTTTTTCCTCCAGAAGGAAAAGTTTTATTCAGACATGAAGTTAAACTTTGTAGAAACCTCCTGTGAGTAATTGTATTTAGAATCGATTTCCATCTCTACAGACAACTGGAAAATCTTTTTCTTCCAAAGGTATAGTCCTTAAAACTCAGCAAGTACTCAGTTAACTACAGGTTCAATAACAAATAGGGAAAGGCCAGTCTCTCTACATGAATAACTTTTATAGTTTGTTCATCAGAAAGTCCAGGAGCATGATGACCAAGTGCAATTTGCATCTGCTTCCTCAGCAGACTGCCCAGTAGATGAACAGCCCTCGGCCGTTCAAGTGAAATATTTAGTAACTAAGCAGGGTGTAGTATGAAAGCAAATTATATATACTGGAGAAATGCATCACAGAAAATATTATGGTTAAGCTTGATATTAGAATGTATCTCCCTTACATTTTACTTTTAAATTCTCAAAAACTGGAGGGGCATTTTTCTGAGGAACTGCAGAATCCTACTGTTATAATTACTATAAATCATATTTTGTTGTAAGGGTTTTATAATAACCAGATAAATTTTCACCATCTGTATATTTAAAATAGCTCTCATATACAACTAAGAAATATTTAAGACAGAAATTTGCTCATAAACACTCAATATTTGTTTTTTAAACTCACTTAGTAACCAAAGTTGCTGTATTTCTTTCCTAATTCTATTATCTCTTAATTATTGTCCTAATACAGATGTGGACAAACTATGACCTGCAGTTCAAACTTTGATATTGCCTCTTTTTCATGTGGCTTTTTGTGGCTCACAAGCTAAGGGTGATTTTCACATTTTTAAGGGTTATAAAAAGAAAAAAAATAATGTGTGACAGTGATATGTAGTCTGTAAAACCTAAAATATTTACTGTATAACCTTTTACAGAAAAGTTTGTCAACCACTCATCTTTTTCTATCCATAACATGTTTCACTTAGTATTTTGTTATGAAATTACTTCATTTTTGTTATGTCTCTCTAATTGAATTATGGCCTGGTAGTATGTCATCTTTCAGTTGGCAATATCTGGTTCTGGTGCTGTAATACACAGTCATCTCATATTCTACCTAACCTAGTGTTTGTTACACTGGAAAGTGGCACTTTTGGAACCATCTCCAAAGATGCCTATTTAAACTAGGATATCAAAACCCGACCCTAATACTGATTGGGGCAGGATGGCAGGGATGGTCATTGGGGTATTATTTATTTTGCCTTTTGGGGGGATGTAAGTCATTGGAGCCAGAGAACAGACTGTGTTATCTAGAATCCAAAGATGCCCTGCCTACAAATCATCCTTCCTGGTATTTACATACCTACACAGACCCATTCCACACTGAGTGTGAGTTTGTCCTTGGTAATTAACAGAATGTAACACAAGTAATTCCATATTGTGAGTGATTGAGTGAGTGAAGTCACTCAGTCGTGTCCAACTCTTTGCAACCCCGTGGACTGTAACCTACCAGGCTCCTCCATCTATGGGATTTTCCAGGCAAGAATACTGGAGTGGGTTGCCATTTCCTTCTCCAGGGGATCTTCCCGAATTCCATATTAAGCCAAGTCATAAGTCATGTAGCTTCTGGCTTATTCTCTTAGAATGCTAGCTCTTTAAATACTTCCTTTCAAAATCCCCAAAATTATTCAAGAATCTCAAGCCACATGGAAAGGACACAAATAGACATTCACCCCCAGCTGAGCTTCTTACACAACAGCCAGCAACAGTGACAAGTCATTTGTGTGAGCTCTGCTGAATATCTAATCTCAGTCTATCAGATAATTCCAATACAACCTGCCATTTGTTTGCAATCATTTGAGAGATCCCAAACAACAACCATCCAACTGAGCTTCTACCATAATGAAGGGTAAGACTAAATTATTTCAGTTAAGTTTTGAAGTGATGTGTCATGCAGCAATAGACAATGGAACAGCATGATTTCAAAATCCCCAAAATTATTCAAGAATCTCAAGCCACATGGAAAGGACACAAATAGACATTCACCCCCAGCTGAGCTTCTTACACAACAGCCAGCAACAGTGACAAGTCATTTGTGTGAGCTCTGCTGAATATCTAATCTCAGTCTATCAGATAATTCCAATACAACCTGCCATTTGTTTGCAATCATTTGAGAGATCCCAAACAACAACCATCCAACTGAGCTTCTACCATAATGAAGGGTAAGACTAAATTATTTCAGTTAAGTTTTGAAGTGATGTGTCATGCAGCAATAGACAATGGAACAGCATGTTCCTATCATTCCTTAAATAGGTTCTTACTTACAAGCTTATCTTGTACTTTCCTGTGGCAGCTCTGGTATCAACCATTTCTCAAAAACAACAACAACAAACAAACAAACAAAAAAACCCACAAAAAACAATTTCTATTAGTGGAGAATGATACTTAAAAACTAAGATATGGATAACAGTTAATTTCCTTGTTATAATTTGTCTCTACTTTGAGGTCCTCTCATGGGCCAACTGGAATAGGAAATGGCAACCCACCCCTGTATTATTGCCTGGAGAATTCCTTGGACAGAGGGGTCTGGTAGGCTACACTCTATAGGGTCTCGAAGAGCCAGACATGACTGAAGCATCTTAGCACATACACATGCTCACAGGGGCCAGTACTAAATTATGCAATATAAATCATTTATTTATTATCTAACCAGTCAATCCTAAAGGAAATCAATCCTGAATATTCATTGGAAGGACTGATGCTGAGGCTCCAACACTTTGGTCACCTGATGCATAGAGCCAGCTTATTGGAAAAGACCATAGTGCTGAGAAAGATTGAGGGCAAGAGGAGAAGGGGGGTGACAGAGGATGGCATCACCAACTCAATGGACATGAGTATGAGTAAACTCTGGGGGACAGTGAAGACAGGGAAGCCTGGCATGCTGCAGTTCATGGGATCTCAAAGTCTGATATGACTTAGCTACTGAACAAGATTATCTAACCATGAGTTCACAATGAAAACATTCAATTCTAAAGCAACCACACAGATTCTTGTAACAATTCTCTTTATCATGTCTGTAACTCATCACTCACAATATATGTACTTATTTGATCAATTGCTCAGGCTTCATTCTAAGTTGATAATGAGGAAGCCTTTTCCTCCCTCAGTGAAGATGCCCTACTTACCCTATTCAAGTTTTAACTCCAAACTCAGTAAAGATATTTGTGCTGCAACCATCTGCCATATGAGCTCCCACCTTTATTGCATATCTAATGACTTTTGGACGGAATGAAGAAGGAAGAGACGAAGAAAGGAAGAAAGAAATGAAAAAGGATGCTTTTAACAATGATTCTTGGGAAAATCTGGCACATTTTTTACTTGTATTGATATTGCAGTATGAAGAGAGAAGTATAAAAGTGGCCAAGAGGATATTGCAAAAATCATTTAGAAATGATATGATAAAATGGAGAAAAATCATTTTGAAGAGAGAAATTTGATTCATCTTAAGAGCTGAATTAGATACAGGAATTTATGTAGAAAAATAATAAAAGATGATTTCTGAGTTCAAGGCTTTTATTGGGATGTAGAGAATATGGCAGAGAAAATATGTGAGTGCACTTGGGGCTGAATTGGACATATTGCTATATAACATGGCAATTGTAGATTTGTGATGCAAATATGGAAAATTAAGTCAAATTTTCATGTGGTTATAGTCAACTAGAAAAATCAATGGTGTGATATCTAATTTAACAATACATTGCAAACTAAGGTTTAGTAACTATGCTCAGTCTTAAATATAACATAATGGCTTAGTTTTTTACATGGTAAAATAGGCTCAGAGGAAGATGAATTCAGCATTAACCACATCACAAATTAATCCAGTAAATGAAAGCAAAGCATTTCTCTTTTTTCTTTAGCATGTAAACATATTGTACTCTCTTGTGAAACATACTGAAATCTGTATTATGTGGCTCTGATTGGTTATGCCATAGTAAGTTCTTATTCTTCTATCAGTCAGTGGTAGAAAAAGAAGCCTGATTTGCAAAAATTGAAATTGATTTACAATGAGAACAATATTCTTGATTTTTATCTTTGAGCCACAATTTCTCCTTTCTCTCTCAATGAATTATAAGTGAAAGTAAGACCTTCTCATCCATAACCCACTCACACCTTCTGTAAAACTAACTGTTCTCACTAGCCATAGCCAAAATAGTTTTCTGCATTTCCATATTTTAATAGGTAAATATTTTATTCATGGAGAAAAAAATCTTTTAATCTTCTGTATAATTTATTAACATATGTTATTTAAAAAAATATTAAACAAGTGACATTCAGCAGGCTGGATGTGCAAAAGATATCTACATTCTTCAAAGGCAGCCACTTGCATAATTCTTGAAAAACAAATATTAGTCTTATTTAAAAAGTAATTATTTATAAGAGGTAATTAGACTGTAATAAGTCAGTGATGTTTGTTATAATATTTAGGGACCCCAGGATAAGAATGCTTAATTAAGGAAGGAGAGGACATATGTATGTGGCTGTTTCATGTTGATGTATGGCAGAAAGCAACGCAATACTGTAAAGCAATTATCCTCCAATAAAAGAGAGTGAGAGAGAAAGGACTGCATAATTAACAACTTAATAGAAAATCTTAAAAAATGAAATTTTGGATAACAATCTAAAAGATGAGCAAGAAGAGAGAAAAGAGAACTTAAAATATAGTAGGTTAAATAGAACATAAATATTATATAATTCAGATGATGGAGAAAATAATGGCCAACTATTTGGTAAAATGTAAATATATAAACAGTATATATACACAAATATGTAATTGAAATAAAAGTGAATTACATAAAAGTATAATTTTCACTGTAGAAATTCACTCATGAAATAAGAATTTATGAGTTAATATTTATGTAATCTAAGAGATAGGGAAAACTTTTCTCAGTTTTAAATTAATCACAGAACTCTGAGAAAATATTAGAATTTGTCATGTGTTTGAAACATCTTTATACCAAATTAAAGTATATAAAAAATAAGCAAATGCAAAATGATGGAATATATGCTAAAAGATTATATTTTTTGATACATAGAATGTTCTTACACAACAACAAACATGTGAATAATTTAAACATATTATAAAATATGTCACCTCAATAGAAATCAAATAAATACTTATTTAAATATATTTGTAATTTATTATATTGGATAATGTTAATGAAATAATATGTGGAAGAACATATGTGGAATATCAAATAATATGTGGAATAATATGTGGATATTTTCATATGCAACTCTCACGTTGTAATTTTGTGTAACTTTAGAGGGCATGATGGGAACAAAAGTTTGATGTGTTTCTTTATACTTCAGAATTTCATTTTAGGAATATTCCCTCCTAGATGAGTAACTCAATAAGTGTAAAAATGTAAGCATATAATAATATTACTTTGATAATTTTGTAAATAATAATAAGAAGGATACTTTAAACATTTTATCATGGTATAGTTGATTTACAATGTTGTGTTATTTTCTGAAGTGAGTAGTGTTAGTCATTCAGCTGTGTCCCAGTCTTTGTGACCCCAAGGACTGTGTAGGCCACCAGACTTCTCTGTCCGTGGAATTCTCCAAGCAAGATACTGGGGTGGGTAGCCATTCCCTTCTCCAGGCAATCTTCCCCACTCAGGGATCAAACCTGGGTCTCCTGCATTGCAGGCAGATTCTTTACCATCTGAACCACTGTACCGCAAATAAATCAGTTATAACATATATTGACTCTTTTTACATTTATTTTCCAGTGTAGGCAATTGCAGAGTATTGAATAGAGTTCCCTGTGCTGTTCAATAGGTCCTTATTAGTTATCTACTTTATTCCATCCTGGCTCAGTCAGTAAAGAATCCGCCTGCAATGCAGGAAACTTTGAGTTTGATTCCTGGGTCAGGAAGATCCCCTGGCGAAGGAAATGGCAACCCACTCCAGTATTCTTACGTGGGAATCCCACGGACTGAGGAGCCTGGTGGGCTATAGTCCATGGGGTCGCAAGACTCGGACACGACTTAGCGACTAAACCACCACCACCATTATATATATAATAGTATAAATCTGTCAATCCCAATCTCTCGGTTTTTTCCTCCCCAGTTCCCAATTGTAACTCCTAGATTGTTTTGTACACCTGTGACTCTTTCTATTTTGTAAATAAGTTCATCTGTACCATAGAAAAATAATCAGTTCAGTTCAGTCGCTCAGTCGTGTCCGACTCTTTGCGACCTCATGAATCGCAGCACTCAAGGCCTCGCTA
>SJXQ01009816.1:41966-57402 GCA_006408695.1 Aepyceros melampus | reverse complement strand
GTGGCTCAGATCAGGAACTCCTTATTACCAAAACCAGACTTAAATTGAAGAAAGTAGGGAAAACCGCTAGACCATTCTGGTATGACCTAAATCAAATCCCCTGTGATTATACAGTGGAAGTGAGAAACAGATTTAAGGGCCTAGATCTGATAGATAGAGTGCCTGATGAACTATGGAATGAGGTTTGTGACATTGTACAGGAGACAGGGATTAGGATCATCCCCTTGGAAAAGAAATGAAGAAAAGCAAAATGGCTTTCTGGGGAAACATTACAAATAGCTGTGAAAAGAAAAGAGGCGAAAAGCAAAGGAGAAAATGAAAACATATAAGCATCTGAATGCAGAGTTCCAAAGATTAGCAAGAAGAGACAAGAAAGCCTTCTTTTGTGATCAATGCAAAGAAATAGAGAAAAACAACAGAATCGGAAAGACTAGAGATCTCTTCAAGAAAATAAGAGATACTAAGGGTACATTTCATGCAAAGATGGCCTCAACAAAGGACAGAAATGGTCTGGACCTAACAGAAGCAGAAGATATTAAGAAGAGGTGGCAACAAAACACAGAAGAACTGTACAAAAAAGTCTTCACGAATCAGATAATCATGATGGTGTGATCACTCATCTAGAGCCACAGATCCTGGAATGTGAAGTCAAGTGGGCCTTAGAAAGCATCACTATGAACAAAGTTAGTAGAGGTGATGGAATTCCAGTAGAGCTATTTCAAATTCTGAAAGATGATGCTGTGAAAGTGGTGCACGCAATATACCAGCAAATATGGAAATCTCAGCAGTGTCTACAGGACTGGGAAAGGTCAGTTTTCATTCCAATTCCAAAGAAAGGCAATGTCAAAGAGTGTTCAAACTACCACACAATTGCACTCATCTCACATGCTAGTAAACTAATGTTCAAAATTCTCCAAGCCAGGCTTCGACAATACATGAACCGTGAACTTCCTGATGTTCAAACTGGTTTTAGATAAGGCAGAAGAACAAGAAATCAAATTGCCAACATCTGGTGGATCATGGAAAATGCAAGAGAGTTTCAGAAAAACATCTATTTCTGCTTTATTGACTATGCCAAAACCTTTGACTGTGTGGATCACAATAAACTGTGGAAAATTCTGAAACAGATGGGAATACTAGACCACCTGACCTGCCTCTTGAGAAATCTGTTTGCAGGTCAGGAAGCAACAGTTAGAATTGGATATGGAAAAACAGACTGGTTCCCAATAGGAAAAGGAATACATCAAGGCTGTATCTTGTCACCCTGCCTATTTAACTTCTGTGCAGAGTACATCATGAGAAATGCTGGACTGGAAGAAACACAAGCTGCAATCAAGACTGCCAGGAGAAATATCAATAGTCTCAGATATGAAGGTGACACCATCCTTATGGCAAAAACTGAAGAGGAACTACAAAGCCTCTTGATGAAAATGAAAGAGGAGAGTGAAAAAGTTGGCTTAAACCTCAACATTCAGAAAATGAAGATCATGGAATTCAGTCCCATCAGTTCATAGGAAATAGATGGAGAAACAGTGGAAACAGTGTCAGACTTTATTTTGGGGGGCTCCAAAATCACTGCAGATGGTGACTGCAGCCATGAAAAAAAAGACACTTACTCCTTGGAAGGAAAGTTTTGACCAACATAGATAGTATATTCAAAAGCAGAGACATTACTTTGCCGACCATGTTCCATCTATTCAAGGCTATAGTTTTTCCATAGTTTTGGTCATGTATGGATGTGAGAGTTGGACTGTGAAGCACACTGAGCGCCGAAGAATTGATGCTTTTGAACTGTGGTGCTGGACAAGACTCTTGAGAGTCCCTTGGACTGCAAGGAGATCCAACCAGTCCATTCTGAAGGAGATCAGCCCTGGGATTTCTTGGGAAGGAATCATGGTAAAGCTGAAACTCCAGTACTTTGGCCACCTCATGCCAAGAGTTGACTCATTAGTAAATAGTCTGATGCTTGGACGGATTGTTGGCAAGAGGAGAAGGGGACGACAGTGAATGAGCTGGCTGGATGACATCACTGACTCGATGGGTGTGAGTCTGAGTGAACTCCGGTAGTTGGTGATGGACAGGGAGGCCTGGCGTGCTTTGATTCATGGGGTTGCAAAGAGTCGGACACGACTGATTGACTGAACTGAACTGAATAGTTCATTGTCTGGATACATCACAGTTTTTTTACACATTCACCTGCAGAGGAGATCTTGGTTGCTTCTGAGTTTTAGTAATTATGAATAAAACTGGTATAAATATCCACATGCAGGTTTTTGTGTGCACATATGCTTTCAACTCTTTGGATGAGCATGATTACTGGATTTATGACAAGACTTTTTATAGTTTTGTAAGGAATCATCAACCTTTGTCTAAAGTGGCTGGTGTTGTTTTCCTTCCCACCAACAATGAATAAGAGGATCTATTGTTCCCTGGTGGCTCAGAGGTTAAAGCGTCTGCCTCCAATGCGGGAGACCCGGGTTCGATCCCTGGGTTGGGAAGATCCTCTGGAGAAGGAAATGGCAATCCACTCCAGTATTCTTGCCTGGAGAATCCCATGGACTGAGAAGCCTAGTAGGTTACAGTCCATGGGGTCGCAAAGAGTCGGACACGACTGAGCGACCTCACTCATTGTTCTATATCCTTTCTAACATTTGCTGTTGTCAGATTTTAGTAATTCTAATAGATGTATAGTGATATTTGTTGTTTTATTTTTATCTTGTGACCTGTGAGGAGAAGCATGTTTTTATAGTATTTTTGCCACCTGTAAGTGTCCTTCAGTGTGGTTTCTGCTAAGATATTTGGTCCATTTTTAAAATTGAATTGGCTACTTTCTTATTGTTGAATCTTAAAGATTATTTTTACATTTTGGATTACGGTACTTTGGTGTATCATTTGCAAATATTTAATCACAGAGGTTAACTGGTGTTCTCAGTTTCTTATTTAGTTCTTTTTTAATGCTGACTGCTATTCCACTGTATGTATATAGCAAAGTACTCTTGTCCATCATCCTTTGATGGACATTTAGGTTGTTTCCTCATCTTGGCTATTGATAATAATGCTGCAAAGAACATGAGAATACAGATATATTTTCAAGATTCTAATTTCAAAAGTTTTAAATAAATACCCAGAGGTGGGATTTCTACATTCTGTAGTGGAATAGTTTTAAAACTCTCCATATAATGCTGCTAAGTCACTTCAGTCATGTCCGACTCTGTGCGACCCCACAGATGGCAGCCCACCAGGCTCCCCTGTCCCTGGGATTCTCCAGGCAAGAACACTGGAGTGGGCTGCCATTTCCTTCTCCAATGTAGGAAAGTGAAAAGTGAGAGTGAAGTCATTGAGTCGTGTCTGACTCTTAGCGACCCCATGGACTACAGCCTACCAGGCTTCTCTGCTCATGGGATTTGCCAGGCAAGTGTATTGGAGTGGGGTGCCATTGCCTTCTCCACTCCATATAATAGCTTCATAAATTTACATTCCTACAAAGAGTATGCAAATGGTTGCTTTTCTCTATATCCTTACTGACACTTACCATTTTTTTTTATAATAGTCATCCTAATAGTATAAGGTGATATCTCATTGTCATTTTGATTCCAATTTTCCTGATTATTTGTAATCCTGAGTAAACTTTGCATATACATTTTGGCAAACTGTATGTATTATTTTTTTTTTTTAGTTTGTTTTGCTTTGCAATACTGTTTTCGTTTTGTTACACATCGACATGGATCAGCCACGAGTGTACAAGAACTCCCAATGCCAACCCCCACCTCCCCCCTCCCGCCCCACACCCTCTCTCTGGATTATCCCCGTGCATCAGTCCCAAACATCCAGCATCCTGCATCAAACCTGGACTGGCGATTCATTGCATTCACGATATCACCCATGTTACACTGCCACTCTGCCAACCCATCCCACCCTCTCCCTCTCCCACAGAGTCCAAAAGGCCGTTCTATACATCTGTGTCTCTTTTGCTGTCTTGCGGACAGGTTTATCATTACCATCATTCTAAATTCCATATATATGTGTAAGTATACTGTATTGGTGTTTTTCTTTCTGGCTTACTTCACTCTAGTCAACTTCCAAACTCATTCTATGAGGCCACCATCACCCTAATACCAAAACCTGTATGTATTTTTTGAGAAATGTTTATCAAGTTCTCTAATTTTCAACTTAATTTTTGTTAGTAAACAGTAGAAACTACTTATTCACCTTAGAGATTAACTTCTTTTCAGTTATATGGCTTACAAATATTTTCTCCTATTCTGCATTGCCATGTTACCTTGTTAATTGTCTTTTAGCTTCATGTAGTCATTAATGTCTATTTTTACTTTTGTTGCCTGTAATTTTGGTGTCGTATCTAAATCATTACCAACACCATTACCAAGCTCCATGATGGAGCTTTTCCATACGTTTTATTCTAGAAGCTTTATAGTTTAGGTTTTAAATGATAATGGTATTCAAGCCTTATATTTAAATATTTAAGACATTTTAACTTGATTTAGTTGTATGATATAAAATTTCAACTAAGTAATAAAAAATATTTTAGAAAATAAACACATTGCCCTCGTCCATTCTTTCTACCTGAATGCATTTAATGGGAAGAATCACATACCCTGAAAAATTGGAAAGATTAAATAATTAAATTAGCAAAGGTACTACTTTTCTCCAAATTAAATCAAAAAGGCCCTCCCAGGACTAAGTCTGAAATTTCAAACACATAAAAGTGTTCATACCATCTATACCCAAATGGTGATCTCTTTATTATACTGGTAAAAATAATTAAGATATTCATGGTCTTTAGAGTGTTATTTCATTTCACAAGAAAATGTTTTTATTTTATGTCCTCCTTTCTCTATTGTAATTTTTAAGGAATCAGTTCAGTTCAGTTCAGTCTCTCAGTTGTATCCGACTCTTTGTGACCTCATGAACTGCATCAAGCAAGCCTTCCCTGTCCATCACCAACTCCCCAAGTTTATTCAGACTCATCTCCATTGAGGCAGTGATGCCATCCAACCGTCTTATCCTCTGTCATTCCCTTATCCTCCCACCTTCAATCTTTCCCAACATCAGGGTCTTTTCAAATGTGTCACTTCTTCCACCAGGTGGCTAAAGTACTGGAGTTTCAGTTACAACATCAGTCCTTCCAATGAATATTCAGGGATGGTCTCCTTTAGGATGGACTTGTTGGATCTCCCTGAATTTCAAGGAACTCTCAAGAGTCTTCTCCAACACCACAGTTCAAAAGCATCAATTCTTTGGCACTCAGGTCTCTTTATAATCCAACTCTTACATCCATACATGACTATTGGGAAAACAATAGCTTTGACTAGACGGACATTTATGGGCAAAATAATGTTGCTGTGTTTTAATATGCTGCCTAGGATGGTCATTACTTTTGTTTCAAGGAGTAAGTGCCTTTTAATTTAATGGCTGCAGTCACCATCTGCAGCGATTTTGGAGCCCCCCAAAATAAAGTCTGACACTGTTTCCACTGTTTACCCATCTATATCCCATGAAGTGATGGGACCAGATGCCATGATCTTAGTTTTCTGAATGTTGAGCTTTAAGCCAACTTTTCACTCCCCTCCTTCACTTTTATTATTATTAGTTCTTCTTTGCTTTCTTCCATAAGGGTGGTGTCATCTGGGTCTTTGAGGTTATCAATATTTCTCCGGGCAATCTTAGTTTCAGCTTGTACTTTATCCAGCCCAGTGTTTCTCATGAGGTAGTTTGCATATAAGTTAAATAAGCAGGGTGACAATATACAGCCTAGACATACCCCTTTCCTGATTTGGAACCAGTCTATTGTTCTATGTCTGGTTCTAACAATTGCTTCCTGACCTGCATACAGATTTCTCAAGAGGAAGGTCAGGTGGTCTGGTAGTCCCATTGCTTGAAGAATTTTCCACAGTTTATTGTGATCCACACAGTCAAAGGCTTTGGCACAGTCATGAAAACAGAAATAGATGTATTTCTGGAACTCTTGTTTTTTCAAAGATCCAATGGATGTTGGCAGTTTGATATCTGGTTCCTCTGTCTTTTCTAAAACCAGTTTGAACATCTGGAAGTTCTTGGTTCATGTCCTGTTGAAGCCTGGATTAGAGAATTTTGAGCATACTTTACTAGCTTTGGGTTTCCCTGGTAGCTCAGACTATAAAGCATCTGCCTGCAATGTAAAAGACCTGGATTTGATCCCTGGATCTGGAAGATGCCTTGGAGAATGAAAAGGCAAACTACTCTAATATTCTTGCCTGAAGAATCCCATGGACAGAGGAGCCTGGTAGGCTACAGTCCACCAGGTCACACGATTGAGTGACTTCACTTTACTAGCTTGTGAGATGAGTGCAATTGTGCGGTAGTTTGAGCTTTCTTTGGCATTGCCTTTCTTTGGGATTCTGGGCTTCCCTAGTGGCTCAGATGATAAAGTGTCTATCTGCAATGCAGAAGACCCGGGTTCGATCCCTGAGTTGGGAAGATCCCCTGGAGAAGGAAATGGCAGCACACTCCAGTATTGTTGCTTGGAAAATCCCATGGATCACATAGCCTGATAGGCTACCGTCCATTAGGTCACAAAGAGTCGGACACGACTGAGCAACTTCACTTTCACTTTGGGATTGGCATGAAAACTGACCTTTTCCAGTCCTATGGCTATTGATGAGTTTTCCAAATTTGCTGGCCTAGTGACTGCATCCTTTTTACAGCATCATCCTTTAGGATTTAAAAGAGCTCAACTGGAATTCCATCACCTCCACTAGCTTTGTTTGTAGTGAGGCTTCCTAAGGCCCACTTTCCTTTGCAATCCAGGGTTTCTGGCTCTAGGTGAATGATCATACCCTCACTATTATCTGGGTCATTAATATCTTTTTTGTATAGTTCTTCTGTGTATTCTTACCACCTCTTAATATCTTTGATTCATTTATGTCCATACCATCTCTGTCCTTTATTGTGCCCATCTTTGCATGAAATATCCATTTTGTATTTCTAATTTTCTTGAAGCAATCTCTAGTCTTTCCCATTATATTGTTTTCCTCTATTTCTTTGCACTGATTGCTGAGGAAGTCTTTCGTATCTCTCCTTGCTATTCTTTGAAACTCTGCATTCAAACGGATATATCTTTTGCATTTCTCCCTTGATTTTTGTTTTAAGAAATGTGTATTTATAAATTTCAACCATGTTTGAGTTATATAAGACTTCATTTATTATCAGCTAATAAATTTTGGTAAAATTGTAACTCATTGGAAATTAATTGTAAAGAATGGAAAATATATAATAGAAGATACTTTTAGGAATCACTTTCCTGTTTCCTAACAAATGTAAATTTATAATTTCATCTTCCATAGTAAATTGTTGACACCCTCTCCTACATGTTCAATATTTTTATAACTTTGGGGGATAAAACTCTGCATTCAAACGGATATATCTTTTGCATTTCTCCCTTGATTTTTGCTTTAAGAAATGTGTATTTATAAATTTCAACCATGTTTGAGTTATATAAGACCATTTATTATCAGCTAATAAATTTTGGTAAAATTGTAACTCATTGGAAATTAATTGTAAAGAATGGAAAATATATAATAGAAGATACTTTTAGGAATCACTTTCCTGTTTCCTAACAAATGTAAATTTATAATTTCATCTTCCATAGTAAATTGTTGACACCCTCTCCTACATGTTCAATATTTTTATAACTTTGGGGGGATATAAAACCAAGACATTTGTAAAGCATACATTATTTGTTATTATATACTATACTCAAAATGTTAATTCTTACTTTAAATTCCATAGCATGGATGTGCTATCAATTACATCATTCTCAGAATCTTTTGTAGGACTTTCTTTTTTCACACATGCAATTCCTATATATGCAGCCACACACACATATACACACATATGGACACACAAACACAGAGTTGATCCCTGAATAACATGGGTTTGAACTGTACTGGTGCATTTAAAGGTTTTTTGTTTGTTTGTTTGTTTGTTTTTCAATAAGTACTGTTGCACTCCATGGTGGATAGTTGGTTGAATCCAGGGATGTGGAAACCACAGACAGGGAGGGCCATGTTTGGAATATGTGTATCTGCAAATGTTGGTGCTCATGGTAGGTCCTGGGACTAATCCCTCACAGATATTGAGAAGCGACTATATTCATTTTTTCAGTGAGTGAAAGATAGTTCAAAAATTGTAATGCTTTGTATATGAATTTGAATTTTTTTCTCCATATATTAGAAACATATAAAGGCTGTAAATTTTTTTCTTATACTATCAAAAATATCACTCTTTAAAAAGTCTTAATTTTTTTCTTGCTACTTTAATTACTAAATTTTAATTATTTTTTATCATTGGATCCATGAGACTTACTTTGCAATGATTAGGGAGAAATAGACTCAGACTTTTTCAAATTGGTATCCAGTTTCCCACTAGCAGCCAGTATCCCATTAGCATTAACCAAGAAAACAAATTTTCCTTCTGATTATAAATGCCACATTATATTAAATCTCCTTAAAATATCTTTAGATTTTCTACCTTTTTCTTCTGTATCACAAGTTTTTAGTCAGGATCACTTCATAATTCATTAGAATATTTGGTAGGGCTGATTTGTAATCAAACTTTTGATTCCTTTTTCTGGCTATTTGTAGTTATTTATTTTTTCAATTAAAATATATCAAATTCCCAGCAACAGTAAACAAATTCCTATAGACAAGGAGATCCAACCAGTCCATCCTAAAGGATATCAGTCCTGGGTGTTCATTGGAAGGACTGATGCTGAAGTTGAAACTCCAGTACTTTGGCCACCTCAAGTGAAGAGCTGACTCATTGAAAAAGACCGTGATGCTGGGAGGGATTGGGGGCAGGAGGAGAAGGGGATGACAGAGGATGAAATGGCTGGATGGCATCACTGACTCGATGGTCATGAGTTTGAGTGAACTCTGGGAGTTGGTGATGGACAGGGAGGCCTGGTGTGCTGTGATTCATGGGGTCGCAAAGAGTCGGACACCACTGAGTGATTGAACTGAACTGATAGACATCCTTTTACTATTGAGTCTGACTATATCAGAGATTGCATGAATCAAATGTATTCTTATTGATTTGAGTCATTTTATGTCTGTTAATAAAATTTGGCAGGTTTATTTAAAATATGTGCACATTTTGCTATGTTTGTGTCTATTAATACATGTCATTTTTAACAGAAGAAATTTTAAATGCAAATTACATCTAATCTTCATATAACATAAATAAGTTGTTTTGCAACACTTCCTTGGTAGCTCAGAGAGTAAAGTGTCTGCCTGTAATGTAGGAGACCTGGGTTCAATCACTGGGTCAGGAAGATCCCCTGGAGAAGGAAATGGCAACCCACTCTATACTCTTGCCTGGAAAATCCCATGGACAGAGTAACCTGGTAGGCTACAGTTGATGGGGTCCCAAAGAGTCGGACACAACTGAGTGACTTCATTTTCACATTCAAGTTGTTTTGCAAGGGAGAAGGATGGCATAAATGTTCTTAACAAACTATTAAACCAAAAAGTAATTTTTGAGATTAACCTTTGGGCAGAAAATGTGATAGCCAGTTCCAGTGGGTAAATAAAATAGAATTGTGCCTTCACTGAGCTTACAGTTTAATGAGTGAAAAACTAAGGAATAAAAAGTAAATGAACCACTTTAGCAACAGAACTAATCCTTTGTTGTCAACTCCTGAGCATTTTCAACTACTGCACATGACATGCTATTTTATATCCAGCATATGGGCTTTTCAGTCCTCTCATCTGTTAGTTAGAGTAGCCAAAATAGCGCATCTAGTCATGATGCTCACAGCTAATTGAACTGGGGTCATGACTCAGGTTTAAACGTGCAATGTAGAGTGAGGAAGTGCACAATTACTCAGATAAAGAACTTGTTGAAACAAAATTGTTTACCATTTGCAATGCATAGATAACTGACAATATTTTTCAGTTAGCATTGTGTGTGTGTGTGTGTGGCTATACAGGAAATGATATAATTGATGGGATCATGAAAATAGCAATCAGAAAGGTTCAGCTCTATTGTATATGAGCAAGATACTCATATAATTTCATTTAATGAAATTTGTTGTTGTTTTTCAGTTGCTGAGTCGTGTCTGATTCTTTGTGACTCAATGGACTGCACCACACCAGGTTTCCTTGTCCTTCACCGTCTCCCAGACTTTGCTCAAATTCATGTCCACTGAGTCAGTGATGCCATCCAATCATCTTGTCCTCTGTTGTCCCTTTTTCCTCCTACCTTCAATCTGATGGGGTAACGCATGATTAATTTTAAGAATAAAGAGATAATTCTGTGACTAATACTTCATCAGTACTTTAGCATTAAACTTTATGGTTTAGCATTTTCTTACCTATTGTTTTAATTTTCCTCAGAACAGGTTTTTAAAATCAGGTGATATTTTTATTTATATATTTTATGATAAGAAGATTGTAGTTTATAAAGCACAATGTTTTGAATACTTGTCTGTTGTTACAAAGGTACTTCAGTTCAGTTCAGTTCAGTCGCTCAGTCGTGTCTGACTCTTTGCAACCCCATGAATCGCAGCATGCTAGGCCTCCTTGTCCATCACCAACTCCCGGAGTTCACTCAGACTCAAGTCCATCGAGTCCGTGATGCCATCCAGCCAGCTCATCCTCAGTCGTCCCCTTCTCCTCCTGCCTCCAATCCCTCCCAGCATCAGAGTCTTTTCCAATGAGTCAACTCTTCACATGACGTGGCCAAAGTACTGGAGTTTCAGCTTCAGCATCACTCCTTCCAAAGAAATCCCAGGGCTGATCTCCTTCAGAATGGACTGGTTGGATCTCCTTGCAGTCCAAGGGACTCTCAAGAGTCTTCTCCAACACCACACTTCAAAAGCATCAATTCTTTGGTGCTCAGCCTTCTTAATAGCCCAACTCTCACACCCATACATGACCACAGGAAAAACCATAGCCTTGACTAGACGGACCTTAGTCAGCAAAGTAATGTCTCTGCTTTTGAATATGCTATCTAGGTTGGTCATAACTTTTCTTCCAAGGAGTAAGCGCCTTTTAATTTCATGGCTGCAATCATCATCTGCAGTGATTTTGGAGTCCTCCAAAATAAAGTCTGACACTGTTTCCACTGTTTCCCCATCTATTTCCCATGAAGTGATGGGACGAGATGCCATGATCTTCATTTTCTGAATGTTGAGCTTTAAGCCAACATTTTCACTCTCCTCTTTCACTTTCAACAAGAGGCTTTTTAGCTCCTCTTCACTTACTGCCATAAGGGTGGTGTCATCTGCATATCTGAGGTTATTGATATTTCTCCTGGCAATCTTGATTCCAGCTCGTGTTTCTTCCAGTCCAGCATTTCTCATGATGTACTCTGCATAGAAGTGAAATATGCAGGGTGACAATATACAGTTTGATGTACTCCTTTTCCTATTTGGAACCAGTCTGTTGTTCTATGACCAGTCCTAATTGTTGCTTCTTGGCCTGCATACAGATTTTTCAAGAGGCCGCTTAGGTGGTCTGGTATTCCCATCTCTTTCAGAATTTTCCACAGTTTCTTGTGCTCCACACACAAAGGTATTTGATAGTAGCATTTTTAATTAAATTAGTATAAAATTATAGTGGGAGTTCCAAAGTATATTAGGTTTTAAGGATTAAACATTTATCCTTTCTCTTTCTGCCAAACTCCATAGATGATTCTTTACATATTCTTTCACCATTGCTCTGTCTCTCTAGTTGATAATGTTTCTGAATATTTTTTTTTAGTATTTTCAGATCAATAAGGTTAAATGTGAAAGACTTTTATGTGTGCTAAATGTATAGCCTTTTCTATCCATAAACTCATTTAATTAAAATGAGGTATGAGTTACATAGATTGAGAACAAAGAGCAAAGAAAATTCATATCAATGTAAATCTTTATATGCAGTAAGTCAAGCATTTCCCTCTAGAAATCTATGAGATTTCTAGAAAAAAAATTCAATATAGTAATAACAAAAATAAAACAATTTGCTTGATACTGTTTTCTTATTGACTTTAATTTCTATGGATTCTCTCAAGTTCTTTGAATAAAATCAATTATAGAAACAAATAAATCAGTCTAATAATACCTGCAACACTACAGAAATTACAAATAAATATATTGTGTTCTAGATGAAAATTCAATATTCTGTTTGTTGTGTTGCATAAAATTGTGAAATATAGCAAAATAATATAAAATAATGCATTAATATCACAGTTATTTCTTCTGTTACTTGAATAACTGTAGTATTGTCTCTTCTAGTGCAGAAAGTTAAATTGAGGAACTCCCCATGTCAGGAGGTGTCCAATATGCTACTGGAGATCAGGGGATAAATAACTCCAGAAAGAATGAAGGGATGGAGTCAAAGCAAAAACAATATCCAGCTGTGGATGTGACTGGTGATAGAAGCAAGGTCGATGCTGTAAAGAGCAATATTGCATAGGAACCTGGAATGTCAGGTCCATGAATCAAGGCAAATTGGAAGTGGTTACACAAGAGATGGCAAGAGTGAACCTGGAAATTCTAGGAATCAGCAAACTAAAATGTACTGGAATGGGTGAATTTAACTCAGATGACCATTATGTCTACTACTGTGGGCAGGAATCCCTCAGAAAAAATTAAGTAGCTATCATGATCAAGAAAAGAGTTTAAAATGCAGTATTTGGATGCAATCTCAAAAACGACAGAATGATCTCTGTTTCCAAGGCAAACCACTCAATTTCACAATTATCCAAATCTATGCCCCAACCAGTTACGTTGAAGAAGCTGAAGTTGAACGGTTCTATGAAGACCTACAAGACCTTTTAGAGCTATCACTCAAAAAAAAAAAGATGTGCTTTTCATTATAGGGGACTGGAATGCAAAAGTAGGAAGTCAAGAAACACCTGGAGCAACAGGTAAATTTGTCCTTGGAATGAGGAATGAAGCAGGGCAAAGACTAACAGAGTTTTGCCAAGAAAATGCACTGGTCATAGCAAACACCCTCTTCCAACAACACAAGAGGAGATCTACACATGGACATCACCAGATGGTCAACACCAAAATCAACTTGATTATATTCTGTGCAAGCAAAGATGGAGAAGCTCTATACAGTCAACAAAAATAAGACCAGGAGCTGACTGTGGCTCAGATCATGGACTCCTTATTGCCAAATTCAGACTTAAATTGAAGAAAGTAGGGAAAACCATTGGACCATTCAGATATGACCTAAATCAAATACCCTGTGATTATACAGTGGAAATTAGAAATAGATATAATAGATATAAGGGACTAGATTTGATATATAGAGTGCCTGATGTACTATGGACTGAGGTTCATGACATTGTAAAGGAAACAGGGATCAAGACCATCCCCATGGAAAATAAATGCAAAAAAGCAAAATGGCTGTCTGAGGAAGCCTTACAAAGAGCTGTAAAAAGAAGAGAAGTGAAAAGCAAAGTAGTAAAGGAAAGACATAAGCATCTGAATACAGAGTTCCAAAGAACAGCAAGGAGAGATAAGAAAGCCTTCCTCAGTGATCAATGCAAAGAAATAGAGGAAAACAACAGAATGGGAAAGACTAGAGATCTCTACAAGAAAATTAGAGATACCAAGGGAACATTTCATGCAAAGATGAGCTCGATAAAGGACAGAAATGGTATGGACCTAACAGAAGCAGAAGATATTAAGAAGAGGTGGCAAGAATACACAGAAGAACAGTACAAAAAAGATCTTCACGACCTGGATAATAACAATCGTGTGATCACTCACCTAGAGCCAGACATCCTGGAATGCGAAGTCACGTGGGCCTTAGAAAGTGTCACCACAAATAAAGCTAGTGGAAGTGATGGAATTCCAGCTGAGCTATTTCAAACCTGGAAAGATGATGCTATGAAAGTGCTCCACTCAATATGCCAGCAAATTTGGAAAATTCGGCAGTGGCCACAGGATGGAAATGGTCAGTTTTCATTCCAATTCCAAAGAACGGCAGTGCCAAAGAATGCTCAAACTACCGCACAATTGCACTCATCTTACATGCTAGTAAAGTAATGTTCAAAATTCTCCAAGTCAGGCTTCAGCAATACGTGAATCATGAACTTCCTGATGTTCAAGCTGGCTTTAGAAAAGCAGAGGAATCAGGGATCCCATTGCCAACATCCGATAGATCATGGAAAAAGCAAGAGAGTTCCAGAAAAACATCTATTTCTGCTTTATTGACTATATGAAAGCCTTTGACTATGTGAATCACGATCGACTGTGGAAAATTCTGAAAGAGATGGGAATACCAGACCACCTAACCTGCCTCTTGAGAAACCTATATGCAGGTCAGGAAGCAACAGTTAGAACTGGACATGGAACAGCAGATTGGTTCCCAATAGGAAAAGGAGTACATCAAGGCTGTATATTGTCACCCTGCTTATTTAATGTCTATGCAGAGTACATCATGAGAAACTCTGGGCTGGAAGGAGCACAAGCTGGAATCAAGATTGTCGGGAGAAATATCAATAACCTTAGATATGCAGATGACACCACTCTTATGGCAGAAAGTGAAGAGGAACTACAAAGCCTGTTGATAAAAATGAAAGAGGAGAGTGAAAAAGTTGGCTTAAAGGTCAACATTCAGAAAACTAATATCATGCATTTGGTCCCATCACTTCAAGGGAAATAGATGGGGAAACAGTGGAAACAGTGTCAGACTTTATTTTTTAAGCTCCAAAATCACTGCAGCTGGTAATTGCAGCCATGAAATTAAAATATGCTTAGTCCTTGGAAGAAAAGTTATGATCAACCTAGATAGCATATTCAAAACCAGAGACATTACTTACCAACAAAGGTCCATCTAGTCAGGTTGAGGTTTTCCCAGTGGTCATGTATGGATGTGAGAGTTGGACTGTGAAGAAGGCCGAGTACTGAAGAATTGATGCTTTTGAACTGTGGTGTTGGAGAAGACTCTTGAGAGTCCCTTGGACTGCAAGGAGATCCAACCAGTCCATTCTGAAGGAGATCAGCTCTGGGATTTCTTTGGAGGGAAAGAAGCTGTAGCTGAAACTCTAGTACTTTGGCCACGTCAGGCGAATAACTGACTCATTGGAAAAGACTCTGATGCTGCGAGGGATTGGAGGCAGGAGGAGAAAGGGACGACAGAGGATTTGATGGCTGAATGGCATCACTGACTCAATGGGTGTGAGTCTGAGTGAACTCTGGGAGTTGGTGATGGACAGGGAGGCCTGGCCTGCTGCGATTCATGTGGTCACAAAGAGTCGGACACGACTGATTGATTGGACTGAACTGATAGATATTACAGTTTACAACATGTGTGGCACATATTTGGAAGTATATTTCCTAGTGAATTTCATTAGATAGAACAAAGTCTAAATCAATCATAACTTTAGAGACACAGATGTATAGAACGGCCTTTTTGACTCTGTAGGAGAGGGAGAGGGT
>SJXQ01009816.1:13798-29556 GCA_006408695.1 Aepyceros melampus | reverse complement strand
CACAATTGCACTCATCTCACATGCTAGTAAAGTAATGCTCAAAATTGTGTCCTAAATAGGTCTTAAATAGAGTCGGACACGACTGAGCAATTTCCCTTTCCCTTTTCACTTTTATGCATTGGAGAAGGAAATGGCAACCCACTCCAGTATCCTTGCCTGGAGAATCCCAGGGATGGGGGAATCTGGTGGGCTTCCGTCTATGGGGTCACACAGAGTTAGACAGAACTGAAGTGACTTAGCAGCAGCAGCATCCACAGATGATACAGTTGGGTTTCCTGAAAATCATCCTAAGAGGTCAGTGTTCAAATGTTCATATGCAAGAAGTTTCTGTATAAATGCTTTGGGATGAATGTGTCTTAGTTCAGGAAGGAACCAGGATTGAGCACAAGAGAAACTGAACTGTTTGGTCCTCCAACAATGACCTCAGCTAATACTTCTTGGGGGTAACTCTAAAGCTGGAAGAACACTCCAGTTGTGTCCCAGCTGGGGCAGTTGCCCTTTATCCTCTTACACTGGTCATCATTCTATGCAGGCTGTCCCTTGGAAGAAGGCCTGACCATTGGGCACAGTGGCTTTCTTCAGGGCAGAGAAAGTCTCATAGAAGTGAGAGAGTAACAGACAAGAAAGCCAGGGGTCTCCAAACGGAGGAAATAGGCTGCAAGTGTCAGACATTTTTATCTCACTTAAGCGGCAGGGGAAAACAAACTAGTGATACTTTTTTTCCTTCTCTATAAAAATTTAAAAGGAGGTTTCTCTTAAATTATTGTGTTGCCTTAATGATACCTGGTTCCACCTGAAGTTAACTATTCTCAAACTTTGACTTAACTAATGCAATTTTCTTATGGAAATGTTTGTCTTAAGCTATGTTAATGTACTATGAATTTACTCCAGACTCTGTCTTCAAGTCGGTTCTGCCTAATGGCTCAGAACTGACTTGACAAACCATTATGTTACACTCAGACATTGTTCCCCTAATCTATGTAAATGAAAATATTTGTATGGTAATTTGCCATTCTACAAGATTCAAGTCAATACTTTTATGGCTCTGGATGAATCATGTGGTGCCAAGATTATCCCAAAATGCATCGTATGGGTGAGGGGCCAGGTGCCATTCTGAGTTTTAAGACATTCATTTCTTTTTTTTTTTTAAAGACATTCATTTCTTTAATTAACAGACTGTTACTGGAAAAGGGAATGGCAAGCCACTTTAGTATTCTTGCCTAGAGAACCCCATGAACAGTATGAAATGCCAAAATGATAGGATACTGAAAGAAGAACCCCCTAGGTTGGTAGGTGCCCAATATGCAACTGGAGATCCGTGGAAAAATAACACCAGAAATAATGAAGGGATGGAGCCAAAGCAAAAACAATACCCAGTTGTGGATGTGACTGGTGATAGAAGCAAGGTCTGATGATACAAACAGCAATGTTGCATAGGAATCTGGAATGTTAGGTCCATGAATCGAGGCAAATTAAAAGTGGTCAAACAGGAGATGGCAAGAGTGAACCTCGACATTCTAGGAATCAGTGAACTAAAATGGACTGGAATGGGTGAATTTAACTCAGATGACCATTATATCTACTTGTGTGGGCAGGAATCCTACTGGAGATCCGTGGAAAAATAACACCAGAAATAATGAAGGGATGGAGCCAAAGCAAAAACAATACCCAGTTGTGGATGTGACTGGTGATAGAAGCAAGGTCTGATGATACAAACAGCAATGTTGCATAGGAATCTGGAATGTTAGGTCCATGAATCGAGGCAAATTAAAAGTGGTCAAACAGGAGATGGCAAGAGTGAACCTCGACATTCTAGGAATCAGTGAACTAAAATGGACTGGAATGGGTGAATTTAACTCAGATGACCATTATATCTACTTGTGTGGGCAGGAATCCCTTAGAAGAAATGGAGTAGCCAACATGGTCAAAAAAGAGTCTGAAATACAGTACTTAGATGCAATCTCAAAAATGACAGAATGATCTCTGTTCATTTCCAAGGCAAACCGTTCAATATCAGAGTAATCCAAGCCTATGCCCCAACCAGTAATTCTGAAGGAGCTGTGGTTGTAAGGTTCTGTGAAAAACAATAAGACTTTTTAGAACTAACACCTCAAAATATGTCTTTTTCACTATAGGGGACTGGAATGTAAAAGTAGGAAGTCAAGAAATACCTGGAGTAACAGGAAAATTTGGCCTTGGAATGTGGAATCAAGCCGGAAAACTCTAATAGAGTTTTGCCAAGAGAACACACTGGTCATAGCAAACACCCTCTTCTAACAACACAAGAGAAGACTCTACACATGGACATCACCAGATGGTCAACATCGAAATCAGATTGATTATATTCTTTGCAGCCAAAGATGGAGAAGCTCTAAACAGTCAACAAAGACAAGACTGGGAGCTGACTGTGGCTCAGATCATGAACTCCTTATTGCCACATTCAGACTTAAATTGAAGAAAGTGGGCAACACCACTAGACCATTGAGGTATGATCTAAATCAAATCCCTTATGATTATACAGTGGAAGTGAGAAATAGATTTAAGGGTCTAGATCTGATAGATAGAGTGCCTGATGAACTATGGAATGAGGTTCGTGACACTGTACAGGAGACAGGGATCAAGACCATCCCCATGGAAAATAAACGCAAAAGAGCATAATGACTGTCTGGGGAGGTCTTACAAATAGCTGTGTAAAGAACAGAAGCAGAAAGCAAAGGGGAAAAGGAAAGATAAAAGCATCTGAATGCAGAGTTCCAAAGAATAGCAAGGAGAGATAAGAAAGCCTTCTTCAGTGATCAAAGCAAAGAAATAGAGGAAAACAACAGAATGAGAAAGACTAGAGATCTCTCCAAGAAAATTAGAGATACCAAGGGAACATTTCATGCAAAGATGGACTCAATAAAGGACAGAAAGGGTATGGACCTAAGAGAAGCAGAAGATATTAAGAAGAGATGGCAAGAATATGCAGAAGAACTGTATAACAATCCAGATAAACATGATGGTGTGATCACTCATTTATAGCCAGACATTCTGGAATGTGAAGTCAAGTGGGCCTTAGAAAGTGTCACTATGAACAGAGCTAGTGGAGTTGATGCAATTCCAGTAGAGATATTTCAAATTCTGAAAGATGATGCTGTGAAAGTGCTGCACTCAATATGCCAGCAAATTTGGAAAACTCAGCAGTGGCCACAGGACTGGAAAAGATCAGTTTTCATTCCAATTCCAAAGAAAGGCAATGCCAAAGAATGGTCAAACTACCACACAATTGCACTCATCTCACATGCTAGTAAGGTAATGCTCAAAATTCTCCAAGCCAGGCTTAAGCAATAATTGAACAGTGAACTTCCTGATGTTCAACTTGGCTTTAGAAAAGGCAGAGGAACAAGAGATCAAATTGCCAACATCTGCTGAATCATGGGAAAAGCAAGAGAGTTCCAGAAAAAAACATCTATTTCTGCTTTATTGACTATGCCAAAGCCTTTCACTGTGTGGATCACAATAAACTGTGGAAAAATCTGAGAGATGTGGGAATACCAGACCACCTAACCTGCCTCTTGAGAAATCTGTATGCAGGTCAGGAAGCAACAGTTAGAACTGGACATGGAACAACAGACTGGTTCCAAATAGGAAAAGGAGTANCCCTGATGTTCAAGCTGGTTTTAGAAAAGGCAGAGGAACCAGAGATCAAATTGCCAACATCTGCTGGATCATGGAAAAAGCAAGAGAGTTCCAGAAAAACATCTATTTCTGCTTTATTGACTATGCCAAAGCCTTTGACTGTGTGGATCACAATAAACTGTGGAAAATTCTGAAAGAGATGGGAATACCAGACCACCTAACCTGCCTCTTGAGAAATTGTTATGCAGGTTAGGAAGCAACAGTTAGAACTGGTCATGGAACAACAGACTGGTTCCAAATAGGAAAAGGAGTACGTGAAGGCTGTATATTGTCACCCTGCTTATTTAACTTCTATGCAGAGTACATCATGAGAAATGCTGGATTGGAAGAAACACAAGCTGTAATCAAGATTGCCAGGAGAAATATCAATAACCTCAGATGTTAAGATGACACCACTCTTATGGCAGAAAGTGAAGAGGAGCTAAAAAGCCTCTTGATGAAAGTAAAAGAGGAGAACGAAAAAGTTGGCTTAAAGCTCAACATTCAGCAAATGAAGATCATGGCATCCTGTCCCATCATTTCATGGGAAATAGATGGAGAAACAGTGGAAACAGTGTTAGACTTTAATTTTTTGGGCTCCAAAATCACTGCAGATGGTGACTGCAGCCATGAAATTAAAAGACATTTGCTCCTTGGAAGAAAAGTTATGACCAACCTAGATAGCATATTCAAAAGCAGAGACATTACTTTGCCGACTAAGGTCCATCTAGCCAAGGCTATGGTTTTTCCTGTGGTCATGTATGGATGTGAGACGTGGACTGTGAAGAAGGCTGAGCGCTGAGGAATTGATGCTTTTGAATTGTGGTGTTGGATAAGACTCTTGAGAGTCCCTTGGACTGCAAGGAGATCCAACCAGTCCATTCTGAAGGAGATCAGCCATGGGATTTCTTTGGAAGGAATGATGCTAAAGCTGAAACTCCAGTACTTTGGCCACCTCATGCGAAAAGTTGACTCATTGGAAAAGACTTTGATGCTGGGAGGGATTGGGGGCAGGAGAAGAAGCGGACAACAGAGGATGAGATGGCTGGGTAGCATCACTGAGTCGATGGACCTGAGTCTGAGTGAACTCCGGGAGATGGTGATGGACAGGGCGGCCTAGCATGCTGTGATTCATGGGGTTGCAAAGAGTCAGACACGACTGAGTGACTGAACTGAACTGAAGTGAACTGAAAGGGAACATTTCATGCAAAAAATGGGTCAATAAAGGACAGAAAAGGTATGGACCAAACAGAAGCAGAAAATATTAAGATGTGGCAAAGAATAAACAGAACTGTACAAAAAAGATCTTCATGACCTAGATAATCACGATAGTGTGATCAGTCACCTAGAAACAGACATCCTAAAAAGAGAAGTCAAGTGGGTCTTAGAAAATGTCACGATGAACAAAGCCAGTGGAGGTGATGGAATTCCAGTTGAGCTATTTCAAATCCTGAAAGATGATGCTGTGAAAGTGCTGTAGCTCATATGCCAACAAATTTGGAAAACTCAGTAGTGGCCAAAGGACTGGAAAAGGTCTGTATTCATTCCAATTCCATAGAAAGGCAATGCCAAAGAATGTGCAAGCTACCACACAATTGCACTAATCTCACACACTAGTAAGGAAATGCCTAAAATTCTCCAAGCCAGGCTTCAGCAATATATGAACTGTGAAATTCCAGATGTTCAAGCTGGTTTTAGAAAAGGCAGAGGAATCAGAGATCAAATTGTCAACCTCCACTCTATCATGGAAAAAGTAAGAGAGTTCTAGAAAAAGCAAGAGAGTTCCAATTTCTGCTTTATTGACTATGCAAGCCTTTGACTGGGTGGATCAAAATATACTGTGGAAAAATCTGAAAGAGATGGGAATACCAGAGCACCTGATCTGCCTCTTGAGAAACCTATATGCAGGTCAGGAAGCAACAGTTAGAACTGGACATGGAACAACAGACTGGTTCCAAATAGGAAAGGAGTATGTCAAGGCTTTATATTGTCACCCTACTTATTTTACTTATATGCAGAAATCCCAAGCATCATGAGAAACGCTGGGCTGAAAGAAGCACAAGCTGGAATCAAGATTGCTGGGAGAAATATCAATATCCATATAAATACCACTCAGATATGCAGATGACACCACATTTATGGCAGAAAGTGAAGAGGAACTAAAAGGCCTCTTGATGAAAGTGAAAGAGGAGAGTGAAAAAGTTGGCTTAAAGCTCAATATTCAGAAAACTGAGATCATGGCCTCTGGTCCCATCACTTCAAGGGAAATAGATGGGGAAAAAGTGGAAACGGTGTTAGACTATATTTTTTTAGTCTCCAAAATCACTGCAGATGTTGATTGCACCTGTGAAATGAAAAGACAGTTACTCCTTGGAAGGAAAGTTATGACCAACCTAGATAGCATATTCAAAGGCAGAGATATTACTTTGCCAACATAGGTCCACCTAGTCAAGGTTATGGTTTTTCCAGTGGTCATGTATGGATGTGAGAGTTGGGCTGTAAAGAAAGCTGAACAGCAAAGAATTGATCCTTTTGAACTGTGGTGTTGGAGAAGACTCCTGAGATTCCCTTGGACTGTGGACATCCAACCAGTCTATCCTAAAGAAGATCAGTCCTGGATGTTCATTGGAATGACTGATTCTGAAGCCGAAAGTCCAATACTTTGGCCACCTCATGCAAAGAGTTGACTCATTGGAAAAGACCCTGATGCTGGGAGGGACTGGGGCCAGGAGGAGAAGGGGATCACAGAGGATGAGATGGCTGGATGGCATCAGTGACTCAATGGACATGAGTTTGAGTGAACTCTGGGAGTTGATGATGGACAGGGAGTCCTGGCATGCTGTGATTCATGACTTTGAAAAGAGTCGGGCATGACTGAGTGACTCAGTTGAACTGAATCAAGTCCAATACTCATGCCTGGAAAATCCTTGTCGGAGGAGCCTGGTAGAGTGCAGTCCATAGGATCTTTAGGAGTTGGACACGACTGGCGACTTTACTTTCACTTTCATGCAGTGGAGAAGGAAATGGCAACTCACTCCTGTATTCTTGCCTGGAAAATCCCAGGGACGGGGCAGTCCTGTGGGCTGCTGTCTATGAGGTTGCACAGAGTCAGACACGACAAGCGACTTAGCAGTAGCAGAAGCAGCAATATTAACTAATTATTTCTGCAAATAACCTGTTTCTAAATATTGTTACATTCTGTGGTTCCACTCAGCCACTGCTGAGTTTTCCAAATTTGCTGCTATATTGAGTGCAATACTTTCACCGCATTATCTTCCAGGATTTGAAATTGGTATGAAATAAATATGAGGAAAAATAAAACTCCACTTAAAGTTTAACAAATGTATACTGTTTGTCTTGAATTAAGAGAGCATGGGAAATGATTTAAATGAATTACATCTCTTTAAAATACGTTTGATTTTGTTTGATCATGTGTCTTTTTTTTTTTCTTTTCTGACCTAGCATTTTTTTTCCTATAGATATAAATATAGTTTAATGCATTCCATCGACCTTAGGGTTAACTCATAGTTTTCTAAACATTTCATAAATGCTTGTGGTGGCACTCATTTTCCTAATGATGTTTTTCTCAGTGATATTTTTAAATGAAAGGGCAGACCCAACATTTGTCTTTACTTACTATCATTTCTTAAGTTATTCAAAGCTGACCTCAATATATTACTCTTGAAAAGTTACTAGGAAACTGGAGTCTACTACTCAGTTGATAAGTAAATAAGCTTTGTTAAGGCATCAAAAGCTGCTGTTCAGTGAACTCTTACATGGTACAGAAGGACTGAATCTGTGAGACACTCTAATATGTTGGAAGAACAGGCAACCCAGTTCAACAGGGCTGCCTAAGCCAACCAAAACATGTTTACACATAATCAAAAGACCTCTTAAATCTTCCAAGAACATGTTTTAGCAGAATTTGGCTGTGGCATGCTATTCTCTGTCTTGCTGGTTAGATGGGTCTCTTTTTCTTTTTGTTCAAATGTTCTTGAATTCATCTCCAGCTATCCCCTACAATGCAAATGGATTAATGTTGAAAAAGTTAAAATTATTTCTTTAGCTCTTTATATATAGACACATGGATATATAAAGAGATATGATAGATAAACAGATAAAAGATAGGTAGATAATAATAGATGATAGATAGATGACAGATAACCTCTTTATAAGAAGCTACTAATGTAAAGAAGAAATTACGCAGCCTTTCCCTTTCCCAGTGGATCTTCCCAACCCAGGAATTGATCCCAAGGCTACAGCATTGCAGGCAGATTCTTTACAATCTGAGCCACCAGGGAAGCCCAGAACATCAAAAGACAGACAACTAAAATGAAGTATCCAAGTTTGTACTGATGTGAGAGTTGGGCCATAAAGAATGCTAAGCACTGAAGAATTGATCATTTTGAACTGTGGTGGTGAAGAAGACTTGAAAGTTCCTTGAACTGCAAAGATAAATCAGTCAATCATTAAGGAAATCAGTTCTGAATATTTATTGGAAGGACTGATGCTGAAGGTGAAGCTCCAACACTTTGGTCACCTGATGCGAAGAACTGACTCATTGGAAAAGACTCTGATGCTGAAAAGATTGAAGGCTGGCGGAGAAGGGGACGACAGAAGATGAGATGATTGGATGGGATCACTGACGCGGTGGACATGAGTTTAAGCAACCTCTGAGAGTTAGTGATGGGAATGGAAGCATGCTGCAGTCCATGGGGTCACAAAGAGTCCAATATGAATGAGTGACTGAACTGAACTGAATTGAGGTTGTACTGAGAGTTAATACCAGAAATAACACAAAGTATCCTCATCACTCTTCTTTAAACGCCACTTCCTGCTGAAAAGTGTGTGACAATGAATAGGGCTATATCTGACAATCCAAGTCTTCAAGTCCTGGCAATCAGATAAGAAAGCCATTTGGGAATGTAGGTTTGTAGTGTTTTAAAAATATACTCTTCCCTAGAGAAAATGCAGGAACAAGGGAGATTACTGGCATTAAATTATTATGGGATTGGTTAGTTGAAGCTAAATTTAGGGGAAATTGAAACAGCACGTATTGATAGTTGGGAGCAAAAAGACACCAAGGGGGATTGGGTTCCATTCATGATGTGGAAGTGAACAACACTCAGCAGAGAATACTTGGAGAAGTACTTTAAAAATACCCATAAAAGTGCTTAAAAGTGAAAAAAGTCAGTCAAATTTAAATATTTGCTTGAGCCTCCCCCCCGCCAAAAAAAAAAAAAAGCTATATTGAAAACACTGAAAATAAAGAACTTTCCTAGGTACTTCCAAGAATGAATTATGAACCTATTTGCAGGGTAGGAACAGAGACACGGACATAGAGAACAGACTTGTATACACCGCAGTGGGAAGGAGACAGTGGGATAAATTGAGAGAGTAGTATTGACATATATACACTACCATATGTAAAACAGATAACTAGTGGGAAGCTGCTGTATAACAAAGGGGCTCATCTAGATTATCTGCAATGACCTAGATGGAAGGGATGATAGGAGTGGGAAGGGGGCTCAAGAGGAAGGGGTTATATGTATACTTATAGGTGATTCACAGTATTGTACAGCAGAAACTAACAACATTGTAAAGTAATTATACTTCAATGAAAAATAGATAAACTAAACAAAAACAACAACAATAACAACAAAAAGATATACTCTTTCATCTGAAAAAAGCTGAATTTGACAATACTCATGATACAGTGGGAGAAGGCAGTGGCACCCCCACTCTAATACTCTTGCCTGGTAAAAAAAAAAAAAAGCTATATTGAAAACACTGAAAATAAAGAACTTTCCTAGGTACTTCCAAGAATGAATTATGAACCTATTTGCAGGGTAGGAACAGAGACACGGACATAGAGAACAGACTTGTATACACCGCAGTGGGAAGGAGACAGTGGGATAAATTGAGAGAGTAGTATTGACATATATACACTACCATATGTAAAACAGATAACTAGTGGGAAGCTGCTGTATAACAAAGGGGCTCATCTAGATTATCTGCAATGACCTAGATGGAAGGGATGATAGGAGTGGGAAGGGGGCTCAAGAGGAAGGGGATATATGTATACTTATAGGTGATTCACAGTATTGTACAGCAGAAACTAACAACATTGTAAAGTAATTATACTTCAATGAAAAATAGATAAACTAAACAAAAACAACAACAATAACAACAAAAAGATATACTCTTTCATCTGAAAAAAGCTGAATTTGACAATACTCATGATACAGTGGGAGAAGGCAGTGGCACCCCCACTCTAATACTCTTGCCTGGAAAATCCCATGGATAGAGGAGCCTGGTAGGCTGCAGTCCATGGGGTCACTAAGAGCCGGACACGACTGAGAGACTTTACTTTCACTCTTCACTTTCATGCATTGGAGAAGGAAATGGCAACCCACTCCAGTGTTCTTGCCTGGAGAATCCCAGGGACGGGGGGAGCCTGGTGGGCTGTTGTCTATGGGGTTGCACACAGTTGGACACGACTGAAGTGACTTAGTAGCAGCAGCAGCATGTAAGTGAGTTTAAAGACACTGGGTATAATGGAAAAAAGGCAGTAATCTCTGACAGGTGAGAACCAAATCAGGTGAGTCTTATATCTTAGAAGATAGTAGGATACAGATGTGGTGGTATGAATCAGAGTCCTCTAGAGAAACAGAACCAAAGGATGAAATGTGTATCTATTTTGCTAGGAATTGGCTCATACAGTTGTGGAAGAGGATGTCAAATCTGAGGTCTGTAGTACAGGTCAGTAGACTTTTACCCAGTAAAAATCTCCATGTTATAATCTTAAAGCAGGATCTTCTCTTTTTTGGAAACCTTCATTTTTGCTCTTAAGACCTTCAACTGATTAGACGAAGCCCACTCAAACCATCAAGAATATCTCCTTTACTGAAGGTCAACTGTTTCTAAATGTGAATCATTAAGTACAAAATATTACCTTCACAGAAATATTAGGAATTGGCTCATACAGTTGTGGAAGAGGATGTCAAATCTGAGGTCTGTAGTACAGGTCAGTAGACTTTTACCCAGTAAAAATCTCCATGTTATAATCTTAAAGCAGGATCTTCTCTTTTTTGGAAACCTTCATTTTTGCTCTTAAGACCTTCAACTGATTAGACGAAGCCCACTCAAACCATCAAGAATATCTCCTTTACTGAAGGTCAACTGTTTCTAAATGTGAATCATTAAGTACAAAATATTACCTTCACAGAAATATCGATATAAATTTTTGACCAAAGAGCTGGGTACTATAGCTTAACCAAGTTGATGTATACAGTTCACCATTGTGAACAGGAACCCACACACATGTTGACAGACTCCCTGATGTAGGGGGATAGAACTGAAACCCTAGGAATACTATAGCAGCTAGATTTTGCTGGGCAGAATGCCAGGGAAGATAAAGCTACATGTAGAGAGAAGACTAGTGAACTAAGGAGGGTCTTCTCTGAATGTTCTCTATGTGCAGGTGAGAAGACTATGTGATACTAAGGAAAGAACTACCCTGAAACATTAGAGATGAAATTCCTACACTCACACAGATCAGTAATAGCACCTATAGTCATCAGCCAGACTTAAACTCATTAGCGTAGGTATTGTATTCAAGAAACTTGCTTCACGGGTGAGGAAAAAGTAGCTGTAAACTGAGTGCTGGTCTCTACTTGTCTAACAAGTCATGAAAGTAAAATCTAAAAAAGTCAGAGGATCTTCAAATAAGTTCTCCATGTCCCAGAACAAAGTTTAGGAATATTAGAGGAAAACAAGACATGTAACATACAACAAGGTAAAATTCACCTACATTTGCTTCCAAAAAAAAAAAAAAAATTAACCCACATATAGAGAAGAAGAAATAAAATTAATATGACAGAATTGCTACTGTGATGTTTCTATTTACAGCAATTCTGACACCAAATATGTGGGTTTTTCATGTCAGACAACTCTCCCATTCTCTGTGAATAACAACTGCATGTCTGTCAATTTTAACACTAGCTATCTGGACTTAGCACAGATTTTACAGGTTAAGGACTCAGTCCCATAAGACTGCTTCTCACTTCAGACATCAATTGCAAGTAGTGAGTCCCCAGGTGACCTGAATTTCTGTCTGTTTTGGATAAAAACTGGATGTTTTTATGATCTGCTCCTCAGTTTCAAAATTTTGCTGTAATGCTTATAGAACTCAGGGAAACACTTTACTTACAAATACCAGTTTATTATAAAGGACCTTGTAAAAGATGTAAATAGAAAGACAGAAGAACAGGTACATAGGACAGATCAGGAAGTGTCTAGAGCCCAGGTGTATCTGTTTCCATAAAGTGTAGCATACACCCCTCTCCCAGTATGAAACTGTTCACTAACCTGGAAGACCTCCAAACCTTTCATTTAAGGTTTTTATGAAGGTTTAATTAGGTAGGCATGATTGATTAAACCATTAGCCATTGGTGATTAGCTCAATCCCAAGCTTGTCTCTTCTTCCCAGAGGTCAGAGTTAAGGTGAAAGTTCATATTCTCTAATCACATGGTTGACTGCTCTGGCAGCCAGCCCCAATCTTGATGCTATCTAGAGATTACCAAGAATCATCTAATGCCTAAACTCAAGAATGATTGAAAGGGACTTAAACCATGGATAACAAAAGATACTCCTCTCAACTTATCACTTAGAAAATTACAAATGTTTTAGAATATTTGTGCCAGAATCTGGAGATGAAGAAATTTTAAATATATACACATATATACTCTTGTTATAATAGCAGAGACAAAAACTGGCATAATTATAATTAACAGCAGAAAGACAATAATATAATTTAAATATCTGTACCAAAAATATTGAAAATGGCAAGTAGAAAAATGGAAGACATAAAAAGAACCAGATAGAACTCATAGAGTTATTAACTAATGTGTCATTGATTTAAAAAAAGTATCAGATCAACCTTTAAAAAAAAAAAATTTAGTTGAGCTGAATATATTTGCTGTTGTTCAGTTGCTAAGTTGTGTCTGACTTTTTGCGACTGCAGCATGCCAGGCTTCCCTGTTCTTCACTATCTCCTGGAGTTTGCACAAACTAAATGATTTGGTTATGCCATGAAACAATCTCATTCTCTCTCATCCCCTTCTCTTCCTTCCTTCATTCTTTCCCAGCATCAGGGTCTTTTCCAGTGAGTCAGCTCTTCACATCATGTGGTCAAAATATTAGAGCTTCAGCATCAATCCTTTCAATGAAAATTCAGGGTTGATTTTTTTAGGATTGATTGTTTTGCTCTCTTGCTGTCCAAGAGCAGGGAAGGCAATGGCAGCCCACTCCAGTACTCTTGCCTGGAAAATCCCATCGACGGAGGAGCCTGGTGGGCTGCAGTCCATGGGGTTGTGAAGAGTCGGACATGACTGAGCATCTTCACTTTCACTTTTCACTTTCATGCATTGGAGAAGGAAATGGCAACCCACTCCAGTGTTCTTGCCTGGAGAATCCCAGGGACGGTGGAGCCTGGTGGGCTGTCATCTATGGGGTCGCACAGAGTCGGACACGACTGAAGTGACTTAGCAGCAGCAGCAGCAGCTGTCCAAGAGACTCTCAAGAGTCTTCTCCAAACCACAGTTCAAAAGCATGGATTATTTGGCACTCAGCCTTCTTTATGGCCCATTTCTCACAACTGTACATGACTATTGGAAAAATCATAGCTTTGATTATATGGACCTTTATTGGCAAAGTAATGTCTCTACTTTTTAAATATGCTCTCTAGTTTGTCATACCTTTCCTTCCAAGGAGCAAACATCTTTTAGTTTCAAGGCTGCAGTCACCATCTGCAGTGATTTTGGAGCCCAAGAGAATAAAATATGCCACTATTTCCATTTTTCCCCATTTATTTGCCATGAAGTAATGGGATTTGATGCCATGATCTTAGTTTTTTCAATGTCGAGTCTTAAGCCAGCTTTATCACTCTTCTCTTTCACCTTTGCAATATAAAATATCCAAAATGAAACCTGAAGAGAACAAAGCAACTCAAAATAAAACAAAACAAAGCAAAAAGTAAGCAGAGCACCAGGGACAATGTGTGATAATATCAATCACTATAGTTCCTTGATCAATCTATATATTTATACTCTACAGAGGAGAGGAAATGGAGGAGAAAAAATTGGAAAATACTGAAAATATTCTAAATTTGATGAAAAGCATAAACCCATGGAATCTAGACAAATAATAGACCTCAAGAATAAGTAACATGAAAAACTATATGTATCATAATCATATTGTTCAAAATCAGTGATAAGGAAACAAAAATAAATGCAATGAACAGAAGAAAAACATGCCCTTCCCATGCCTAGAAGAGCAAAAGTGAAAGGCAGAGCAGATTTATCAATAGAAAAATGCAATTAAGAAGAAACAGATCAATATCTTTTCAAACATTAATACTAAATTATCATTGCTAAAAGAAAAACAAAGCATAAACCCATAAACCCAAAATTCTATGTCTAACAAAATCTCTTTTCAAAGTGAAGTCAAAATAAGAATTTTTTCCCACAAATTAATTAAAAGAACTAATTGCAAGTTGACCTGTACTATGTTAAATATGAAAGGAAGTCTTTCAGACAGAAGGAAGATTCTATCAAATGAAAATAAGAATCAATAAAAAAATGAAAAATCCATTGGAAATATAAGCTACATGTGTAAATATATACACTTTCTTACAACTAAAATGTCTTGAGATGAAATTAAATGCTATGTAGGATTAGTAACACAATTATGCATAATTAACATCTTATACATTTATAATGTATGTAATGAAAATGTAACGTATAATGTATGTAATGAGACAGAGATTGTATATATATGATGTTGTATAAATGTATAATGTAAAGCAACAATAGCACACAAGCTGTAAATATAGAATTAGAAATATACAACTGTAATTAAACTGTAGGAATTGATAAACTATAATATAGAAGACTATAGTAGAGAGTGTGATAAGTTAAAGATGTGCATTATAAAACCTAGAGCAAATATTAAAATAACAAAACAGTAGTAGCCAGTTGGCCAACAAAAATTACACTGATTTATAAAAAGTAATCAATAAAAGACAAAATTAAATACTAATATGAGGAGAAAAATGAGAACATAGAACTGATGGAACAAATAGATATGCAATGGACAAACAGAAAATAAGTAATAAGATGATAGATTTAAATGTAACTATGTCTATAACTTTATCAAATTAAGTGATTTAACCACTCTTTTTTTAGCTATAATAATATGATAAAAACTAAATAATATATATATTTTATATTGGGATATAGTTGATTAACAATGTGTTAATTTCAGGCATCTAGCAAAATGAGTCAATTATACATGTATCCATTCTTCAAATACTTTTCCCATTTATACCATTAAAGACTATTAAGCAGGATTTTCTGTGTTATAAGGTGGGACCTTGTTGGTTATCTATTCTTTTAATTTATGTTTAATTTGAGGATAATTACTTTATAATATTTTGTTAATTTCTGTGATACATCAACACGAATCAGCCATAGGCTTCCCTCCCCCTTGTACTGCCCTCCCACCTCCCACTAGGTTGTCACAGAACATGGGATATGATGTCCCAGCATGGAAACAGTGGGAGAAAGAGAGGGTGGGAAAATAAGAGAGAGTAGCACTGAAACATGTACACTATCACTGTTCATTTCTAAAGCATAGTTTTGCTGAATAAAGAGTGCTTGATTGTATTTTCCTTTTAGCACTTTAAATATAGCTTCCATAGTTTTTGATGAGGAATCAGCTGATACATACATTGCAGATCCCTTTTATGTATTGAGCCCCTTCTCTTATTGTTTTCAAGTTTGTACTTATCTTTCAACAGCTTTTTTTTTTTAGTGATTCATATTGTGAATCTCTGTATTTTTCCTATGTTAAGTCTTCTAATCTTCTTGGATGTGTAGGTTCATATATTTTATCACATTTGGAAAGTTCTCAGCCAATAATTTTTCAAATATTTGGTTTTCCCTTCTGTCTCTCTCCTCTTATTCTATAGCTTTCATTATATATTGTTGGTATACTCTATGGTGTCTCACAGTACTCAAGTCTCCATAATTTTTCTTCT
>SJXQ01009816.1:0-11897 GCA_006408695.1 Aepyceros melampus | reverse complement strand
TCCAGCGTTTCTCATGATGTACTCTGCATATAAGTTAGTAAGCAGGGTGACAATATACAGCCTTGACGTACTTCTTTTCCTCTTTGGAACCAGTCTGTTGTTCCATGTCCAGTTCTAACTGTTGCTTTTTGACCAGCATACAGATTTCTCAAGAGGCAGGTTAGGTGGTCTGATACTCCCATCTCTTTCAGAATTTTCCGCAGTTTATTGTGATCCACACAGTCAAAGGTTTTGCCATAGTCAATAAAGGAGAAGTAGATGTTTTTCTGGCACTCTCTTGCTTTTTCCATGATCCAGTGAATGTTGGCAATTTGATCTCTGGTTCCTCTGCCTTTTCTAAAACCAGCTTGAACATCAGGGAATTCATGGTTCACGTATTGCTGAAGCCTGGCTTGGAGGATTTTGAGCATTACTTTACTAGCATGTGAGATCAGTGCAATTGTGCGGTAGTTTGAGAATTCTTTGACATTCCCTTTCTTTGGAATTGGAATGAAAACATCTTTTCCAGTCCTGTGGCCACTGCTGAGTTTTCCACATTTGCTGGCATATTGAATGCAGCACTTTCACAGCAGCATCTTTCAGGATTTGAAACCACTCAACTGGAATTCCATCACCTCCACTAGCTTCGTTCATAGTGATGCCCTCCAAGGCCTACTTGACTTCACATTCCAAGATGTCTGGCTCTAGATTAGTGATCACATCATCATGATTATCTAGGTCATGAAGATCTTTTTTGTACAGTTCTTCCATGTATTCTTGCCATCTCTTCTTGATATCTCCTGCTTCTCTCTATCAAATATAAGATTGGTAAATTTTTTCCATCCCATCATTTGTTTTTTCTCTGTAGGTAGCTTCTTTTACTATTCAGAAACCTTTTAGTTTGATTTAGTCTTACTTGTTTATTTAATTTTTGTTTTGTTGCTTGTGATTTAGACATCATATCAAAAAGCCTTTATTTCTTCTAGGTCCTTGTTAAACATTTTTTGCATATTCTCAATCCTTGTTTCTAGTCTATTTATCTGTAACTGCATTTTGTTTAGAAGATTTTGGATCATCTTTACTATCATTATTCTGAATTCTTTTTCATGTAGACTCCTTGTCTCCTCCTCTTTTGTTTGTTTTGGTTGTTGTTTATCATGTTCCTTTACCTGCTGAATATTTATCTGCCTTTTCATTTTATTTAAATTGCTGTGCTTGAGGTGGCCTTTCTGTAGGCTGGAAGTTCGTGGTTCCTGTTTATTGTGGTGGTTGCACCCTGTGGGTAGGGTTGGACAAGTGGCTTGTGAAGGCTTCCTGATTAGGAAAGCTTTTGTTGCTATTCTTGTGGGTGAAGTTGGATCTTTCTCTCTGGTATGCAATGAAGTGTCAGTAGTGAGTTTTTAGGTGTCTATGGGTTTGGTGTGACTTTGGGAAGCCTGTATTTTAATGCTCAAAGTTATGTTCCTGCATTGCTGGATAATTAGGGTGGTATGTCTTGCTCTGGAACTTCTTGGCTCTTGGGTGGAGCTTAGTTTCAGTGTAGGTATGGAGGCTTTTGCATGAGCTCTTGTTGATTAATATTCTCTGGAGTCAGGAGTTTTCTGGTGTTCTCAAGTTTGGGGTTTAAGCGCCCTGCCTCTGGCTTTCTCAATGAAGTGTCAGTAGTGAGTTTTTAGGTGTCTATGGGTTTGGTGTGACTTTGGGAAGCCTGTATTTTAATGCTCAAAGTTATGTTCCTGCATTGCTGGATAATTAGGGTGGTATGTCTTGCTCTGGAACTTCTTGGCTCTTGGGTGGAGCTTAGTTTCAGTGTAGGTATGGAGGCTTTTGCATGAGCTCTTGTTGATTAATATTCTCTGGAGTCAGGAGTTTTCTGGTGTTCTCAAGTTTGGGGTTTAAGCGCCCTGCCTCTGGCTTTCAGTCTTATACTTAAAGTAGCCTCGAGACTTCTCCATCCATACAGCCTGATAATAAAACATCTAGGTTAATGGTGAGAAGATTCTCCACAGTGAAAGATACCCAGACAGGTTCACAAAGTTATGTGGAGAAGAGAAGAGGGAGGAAGGAGATAGAGGTGACTAGGAAGAGAAGAGAGGGTATCAAAAGGGGAGAGAATCTAGCCAGTAATCAATTCCTTAAGTGTTCTCCATACTCTGGAGCACCCAAAGATGTTCATGGAGTTATATAGAGAAGAGAAGAGGGAGGAAGGTGATTAGGTGTTTTAGAGGAAAAGAAAGGAAGTCAAAAGGGGATAGTCCAATATAGTCAGTAATCAATTCCCTAAATGTTCTCCACAGCCTGGAACACCTAGAGAGATTCAAAGAGTTAAGTAAAGAAAAGGGGGAGGGAAGAGATAGAGGTGACCTGNCCTTTGGGAGAGTTTTGATTATTGATTCAGTCATCCTACTACAGATTTATCTATTCAGATATTTTATTTATTCCTGATTATTTCTAAGTGAGTTGATTATTTTTAAGATTTTTTTATTACTTTCAGATTATCCAGTTTGTTAGCATATAACTGTTCATAGTAGTCTCTTATGATCCTTGAAATTTCTGTGATATCAGTTATAATATCTCCCATTTTATTTATAATTTTGTTAATTTACATCCTCTTTCTTCCTTGCTGAGTTCAACTAACAGTTTGATTATTTTGTTTATATTTTCAAATAACTAAGTTTAGTTTGGTTAATTTTTTCTATTTCTTGTTTGTTGGTGTTGTTCTGTATTTCTCCTCTGCTGCTTATTCTTTCCTCTTTATGATGTCTCTGAGTTCAGTTTTTTTTTTCCTAGTTCCTTGTGAGAGTTGAACTATAAAGAAAACTGAGCACTGAAGAATATATGCCTTTGAATTATGCTGCTGGAGAATACTCTTGAAAGTCCCTTAGACAGCAAGGCGATCAAACCAGTCAATCCTAAAGGAAATCAACCCTGAATATTCATTGGAAGGACTGATGCTGAAGCTGAGGCTCCATCACTTTGGCTACATGATGTGAAGAGTCAACTCACTGGAAAAGACCCTAATGCTGGGAAAATTTAATAACAAAAGGAGAAGAAGGCATTAGAAGATGAGATGATTAGATAGCATCACTGACCCAATAAACATGAATCTAAGCTAATTCTAGGAGATAGTGAAGGACAAGAAAGCCTGGCATGCTGGTACAAATGTAACTTCTGCCCCTGGAGTTACAGAGTCAGACGTGACTTAGCAGCTAAACAACAACAACAGCAAACATACATTCAGTTCAGTTCAGTTCAGTTGCTCAGTCGTGTCCGACTCTTTGTGACCCCACATGCATAGTTGCATTATTTATTTGAAATTATTCTTGCTTGTGAGTAAGGCATTTATTGCTATGAACTTCCCCCTTAGAAACTGTTTTTGCTGTATCCCACAAGTTTTGTTATGTTGTGTTTCCAATTTTACTTCAAGAAACTTTTTAATTTCCATTTTAATGTCTTCTTTGATCCTTTGATTGTTCAGGAGACTGTTGTTAATTAGGCATTTCCCAGTTATTTCCTTGTTATTGATTACTAATATAATGCCATACAGTGTCTTGTGGCATCAGTATACTTAATTAAATGTGAGTTGTTTATGTGTGGGGAGATGTGTGTAATTACTACAGAATTTGTCCCTTGTGGTTACTCTGGGCTAACATAAAATATATTGTACTTTTAAAAACTCTTTGAATGTTAGATTTTGAAAATGCACATCAGTGCAAATTTGTATCTTGTAGCTTTACTGAATTCAATGGTTAGATCTAACATCCTTTCAGTTGATTCTTTAGGATTTTATACATGTAAAATTCTGGCATCTGCAAATAGAGACAACTTTATGTCTTACTTTCTAATTTTGGTAATTTTTTTTTTCCTACCTGATTGCTTATATAGGATTTCCAGTACTATGTTGAATAATAGTGATAATAGTAGCCATCATTCTTTTTCCTAATCTTCAAGGAAAAGCTTTCAAAATTTCACTGATGAGAATGATCCTGTATGTTTGTCATTTACGGCCTTTATTATGTTGAAAAGTATTCTTTCTATTGCAAATTTGTTAATTTTATCAAGAGTTGATGTTTAATTTTGTCAAATGCTTTTTCTACATTGAAGATGATCATGTGATTCTTTTATTTTATTCTGTCAACTGATGCATCACAATGATTTGCATATGTTGCATTGTTCTTGCATCCCTTAGATAAATCTTATTTAATTATAGCATATAATCCTTTTACTGTATGGCTGAATTTGGTTTGCTGTTTTATTGAGAATTTTTGCTTCTCTATTTATTAGGCAGTTTGGTCTGTACTTTTCTCATAGTATTCTTTTCTCATTTTGGTATCAGGATGAGACTAGCCTTGTAAAATTTGTTTGGTGGTGCTACTTTCCCTTCAGTTTTTGGAAGACTTTAGGCAAGGTCATTTTTACTTCTTTAAATATTTGGTAAAATTCACTAGTATTCTCATAGTATTCTTTTCTCATTTTGGTATCAGGATGAGACTAGCCTTGTAAAATTTGTTTGGTGGTGCTACTTTCCCTTCAGTTTTTGGAAGACTTTAGGCAAGGTCATTTTTACTTCTTTAAATATTTGGTAAAATTCACTAGTATACTCATCTGATCATGAACTTTTTATTATCCCCCCCCCCCCTTTGGGAGACTTTTGATTATTGATTCAGTCTTCTTACTACAGATTTATCTATTCAGATATTTTATTTCTTCCTTATTATGTCTAAGTGAGTTGATTATTTTTAAGATTTATTTTATTACTTTCAGATTATCCAGTTTGTTAGCATATAACTGTTCATAGTAGTCTCTTATGATCTTTGAAATTTCTGTGATATCAGTTATAATATCTCCCATTTTATTTATAATTTTGTTAATTTACATCCTCTTTCTTCTTTGCTCAGTTCAACTAACAGTTTGATTATTTTGTTTATATTTTCAAATAACTAAGTTTTAGTTTGGTTAATCTTTTCTATTTCTTGTTTGTTGGTGTTCTTCTGTATTTCTCCTCTGCTGCTTATTCTTTCCTCTTTATGAGTCTCTGAGTTCAGTTGTGTTTTTTTTTTTCCCCTAGTTCCTTGTGAGAGTTGAACTATAAAGAAAACTGAGCACTGAAGAATATATGCCTTTGAATTGTGCTGCTGGAGAATACTCTTGAAAGTCCCTTAGACAGCAAGGAGATCAAACCAGCCAATTCTAAAAGAAATCAACCCTGAATATTCATTGGAAGGACTGATGCTGAAGCTGAGGCTCCAATACTTTGGCTACATGATGTGAAGAGTCAACTCACTGGAAAAGACCCTGATGCTGGGAAAACTTAATCACAAAAGGAGAAGAAGGCAGTAGAAGATGAGATGGTTAGATAGCATCACTGACTCAATAAACATGAATCTAAGCTAATTCTAGGAGATAGTGAAGGACAAGAAAGCCTGGCATGCTTGTACAAATGTAACTTCTGTCCATGGAGTTACAGAGTCAGACATGACTTAGCAGCTAAACAACAACAGCAAACATGCATTCAGTTCAGTTCATTTCAGTTGCTCAGTCGTGTCCGACTCTTTGTGACCCCACATGCATAGTTACATTAATTATTTGAAATTATTCTTGATTTTGAGTAAGACATTTATTGCTATGAACTCCCCCCTTAGAAACTGTTTTTGCTGTATCCCACAAGTTTTGTTATGTCGTGTTTCCAATTTTACTTCAAGAAACTTTTTAATTTCTATTTTAATGTCTTCTTTGATCCTTTGATTGTTCAAGAGACTGTTGTTTAATTAGGCATTTCCCAGTTATTTCCTTGTTATTGATTACTAATATAATGCCATACAATGTCTTGTGACATCAGTATGCTTAATTTAATGTGAGTTGTTTATGTGTGGGGAGATGTGTGTAATTACTACAGAATTGTCCCTTGTGGTTACTCTGGGCTAACATAAAATATATTGTACTTTTAAAAATTCTTTGAGTGTTAGATTTTGAAAATGCACATCAGTGCAAATCTAGCAGACTGTGGTGTTTGGTAAAAGACAAATAAATCATATTCCAGTTTGTAGACCCTTGCCCACTGAGCTGACCTCCTCCTAGTTTTTGAATTCTGGACACTTTCTTCTTTATTTGGAATTTCAAGTTTTCTATTTATTTATTTTTTTAATGTTTATTTATTTTTAAATTTTGTGGTGTATGGTTGATGTATAACATTGTGCTTGTTCCAGGTGTACAGCATAGTTCCAGTTGCTGTGCTGTGCTTAGGCACTCAGTCACATCCAACTCTGTGATTCCTGGACTGTAGCCTACCAGGCTTCTCTGCCCAAGGGGTTTTTCCAGGCAAGAATACTGGTGTGGGTTGCCATGCCCACCTCCAGGGGAATTTTCCCAACCCACGGATCAAACCCAGGTCTCTGGCATTCTTTACCAGCTGAGCCACCATGGAAGCCCATGAATTCTAGAGTAGGTTGCCTATCCTTTCTCCAGGGTATCTTCCTGACCCAGGAACTGAAATGGGGTCTCTTGCATTGCAGGTAGATTCTTAACCAGCTGAGCTACCAGGGAAGTCCAGTTTCAGTTATACATATGAATTTATTTTTTCAATATTTTCCCCTTATTTATCATTACAGAATATTGAGAAGAGTGTGCTTTGTTATATAGCAGGTCTTTTTTGGTTATCTATTTTATCAATAGTAGTGTCTGTATGTTAATCCCAAGTTCCTAATTTATCCTTCCCCTTATCATATTTCCCCTTTGATATTCATAAATTGGTTCCCTACATTTGTGAGCCTCTTCCCATTTTATAAATAAGTTTGTTTGTACCTTTTTTTTTTTTTAAGATTTCACTATGAGCTCCAGAGTTATCTGAATTATCCAGTGAAACTTCCATTCTTTCAGTAAATGGGACTATGTCTCAGCTCCCTGCCTAAACAGCAGGGGAAGAGCTGCTCCAGGCTACCCTCAGTTTTCCAAAAAGGTTCTCTAGTTTACAGGTATCAGGAATTACTCTTAGCCTTGCCTATGAATTACTCTCTCTGCCTGTGTATAGCATTGAGACACTGCATGTTCTTACCGGCTTTGCTCCAGGGTCTATCATTCTGCCTGCCTGACTCTCAACTCACTCATTGCTGGGCCACATTGTTTACAGAAATTGTTACCAGCCCTTTTGGTCACATGGTGTTTGAAGACACTCTCCATAGGAGGTGGGGCAATCAGATTCACAATGGTTGAGCCCATGCTGCTGCTAAGACATTCCAGTCGTGTCTGACTCTGTGTGACCCCATAGATGGCAGTCCACCAGGCTCCACCATCCCTGGGATTCTCCAGGCAAGAACACTGGAATGGGTTGCCATTTCCTTCTCCAATGCATGAAAGTGAAAAGTGAGAGTAAAGTCGCTCAGTCGTGTCCGATCTTAGGGATCCCATGGACTGCAGCCCACTAAGCTCCTCTGTCCTTGGGATTTTCAGGCAAGAGTACTTGAGTGGGTTGCCATTGCCTTCTCCCATAGATAACCCTATAATCCCAATGGTGCAAAGTCAAAGTAGGGGTTCCCGTAAGGCAAACTACAATGCTAGTGAAGAGGGCAGATTGTCTTCTCTCTCTTCTCTTTCCCCATAGGGGAACCAGAGCCTCAAGGGAGACATCTCTGCATGGGACTGTGCTAGCCTAGGGTAAGGGCAAAGTGGTCAGCATGTAGTTGCTGTTTCTCTTATCCTTCTAATGTGATCATTTGGTCTCTGTGTGAATCAGCCTTACCCCCTTATTCTAGAATGTTCAGTGGTGTCTTGTATTTAAACAACTGTTAGTTGTTCTTTTGAAGGTGAGCCAAGTCAGGAACGACCAGTGTTGCCATCTTGATGACATCACTCTGTTGTGTATTTAATAAATATAATTCTAACTCCTGAAAACATTTTTTCATCATGTATTCCTTTTGTAAAGTGTCACTTTTGTTCCATGTTTGCCTTCAGTTCAGTTCAGTTCAATCACTCAGTCGTGTCCAACTCTTTACGAACCCATGAATCGCAGCACGCCAGGGCTCCCTGTCCATCACCAACTCCCGGAGTTCACTCAGACTCACGTCCATCGAGTCAGTGATGCCATCCAGCCATCTCATCCTCGTCGTCCCCTTCTCCTCCTGCCCCCAATCCCTCCCAGCATCAGAGTCTTTTCCAATGAGTCAACTCTTCACACTGCATGGGCGCAGGAGGGCCTAGAGGAGCTATGTTTGCCTTACTATCCTTTAACTGGATATATTTTCCAGGTATTTCCTTCACTGATTTCATATCTTATATCCTTTCAACCAAGATCTTATTACTCTATCCTGATTACCAAAACTATTCTCTGGAAAACTATCAGTAAACTTTTTAAATAAAAACTTTTTTTTTTCCTTCAATTTCCTCTCATCAATTACATATTACACCATACTGCCAGGAAATTTTGTTTAGACTCTGCTCATTCTTTGGCTTTTGCAAAATGAGATAGTTATGTGACATATAGGAATAGCATGGGTAGAGATTCTGAATCTCCAATCTGTTAACTTTGAAAGTAAATGTGAAACTTCGGTCATTGATTAAGTTCTGAAGTCAATAAAAATAAAATGTAAGCTTGGTCATTAATCAAGAGTGGGAAAAAAAGTGGTAAAGTGAACAAAAGTGTATTGTTTGCTTAATTGTTGCAAAGTAGACTGCAAGGAGATTCAACCAGTCCATTCTAAAGAAGATCAGTCCTGGATGTTCATTGGAAGGACTGATGCTAAAGATGAAACTCCAATACTTTGGCCACGTCATGTGAAGAGTTGACTCACTGGAAAAGACCCTGATGCTGGGAGGGACTGGGGGCAGGATGAGAAGGGGACAACAGAGGATGAGATGGCTGGATGGCATCACCGACTCGAGGGAGATGGGTTTGTGTGAACTCCGGGAGTTGGTGGTGATGGACAGGGAGGCCTGGCGTGCTGCGAAGGGGTCGCAAAAAGTAGGACACGACTGAGCGACTGAACTGATTTGAAGACTGTACATCAGGGAGGTTATTGTTCTAAACATAAAAGGCTCTGGCTCTCTTCTATATATGTTAAAAAAAAAGTTTTTTTTTTTTTGTTTTTTTGTTTTTTTTCCCGATGGTATTTGGGCAGCAAATGAAATCGACTGAACTGATTTGAAGACTGTACATCAGGGAGGTTATTGTTCTAAACATAAAAGGCTCTGGCTCTCTTCTATATATGTTAAAAAAAAAGTTTTTTTTTTTTTGTTTTTTTGTTTTTTTTCCCGATGGTATTTGGGCAGCAAATGAAAACTCTCACTCTGGTATCTGTCTTTCTGTCCATTGCTTTCCTCAATACTCCAAATAATCTTGCTTGGTTCACTTTCGGGAGAGTTTCTTAAGATCTTTTGAAATCCTTATGTTCTGTTGATGAGTTTCTATGGAATTAAAGTGGTTTTGGTAAAGTGCAAAGAAATAGGAATAGTGAAAATGGACATTATGAAAGAGATCAAGAGAATTTTTGAAATTGTTAGTTAAGAGTAAATTTCATTGTGGTAACTTTAACAATGAAAATAATAAAAACAGTTAACTTATACTGCTGTTTACTATATGACATACACTTTGAGAAAATGTTAATTTTTGTTATGCCACAAAATTCTCCCAAAAATCAACATTGTAAATTTGATAATTCTAATTTTAGAGATAAACACTTATTTGCATTAAAGGATCACCTAACTTGCCAGAATCACAGAGTTATTAAGGCAAAACCAGAATTTAAGCCCAGATGAGAAACTCAGATTGATATTTTGGCAGTTGGGGAAATTACGGCAATGCTCAGATAGGCTATGAATCCATGATTCTGTGTGTTATAAAGAAAAATGATATAGTATAAAAAGCCTTTCTGAATGGTGAAAAGTTGGCTGAGTAATTAGTTTTTTTTTTTTTTTTCCAGGAGATAACTGTGAAAGCACAGGATTTTTTGTCCAGTGATGTAAGAGATGTATGTGCATCATCATAATTTTTGGCATGCCAGTCTTATTATTCCTCTTCTGCATAGTCAGCCTTAGATCCACTAGTGTTTGTTCCACCTGCATGACAGCCCTGACTATCATGCCTTACTGTGGGAATAGGAGATAATCCTCAGGTCAGTGCAAAACCAGCTGCCCCTGTGGCTCAGTCCCAGAGGGCAGTGGGGCTCCAGCCAGAAGAGTGTAGTTCCTGTAGACAAGGCTCCTTTTAACATGAAATGTAGTCTCCTGTGGATCAGCATTATTTATTACTTAGTATAGTTTTCTTAATTCCTACCTACTAGTAGAAAGTTGAGTTCAATTGCTAGGTCATATGTCCTAAAGGGTGTAAGTGCACCTGGAAAGTATGTTTCTGCTGAACATAGTTGTAAGGCACCTTAAATCTATATTCTGTAGCTATTAAAAGATGTTATAAAATGAAAACAAGTGTGAATAAGCAATAGACAAATGAAAAACTCCATTGGTAGGCAAAGAACAAGAGATACTACAAAAGAGGAGAAAAATGTTTTTTGCCCCATTGTGGGAAAGGGTATTTCAAAGGGTATGCCAAAAATCCCTGCCAAATAAAGGCATGAATATGTTTTATTCTGGGGGAAAAAAAGTCAGTGAAGAAGACAATTGTTAACCTGCTTTTCAGGTTTTTATATTTTAATTTGATTGACTTCTAAGTTCTTAGGGGATAAATAATACATCCAGAACTGAAAGAAGCAGTGCCAATAATTCATTTTTAGGTAGTATGGTTAAGTTTTATCTAATACAAATCTTTTAAAAAGTTTCAAAATTCAGCCCTGGAAAAATCTGGTGCAACAGGAAAGGCATTTTGTTGTATTTTAAGGATATCTAAAGATATTTTCAGCTGAATTATCCATTTTGGGGCCTTCTAGAATATGTCAACCAAATAGATAACAAAATATCTATGTAAAATAATTATATTTCAAACAACATCCTTAAAAACATAAATTCATGTATTTAACTTCTATATAGAGGTAACATATGTAGAAAATTTAAAATTGCTTTTGTTACTTTTATGTGTAATTTACTAATGAAATAGTTATAATTACCAAAGCCCATTCCTTCTTCCATGCAAGTCCTGATTCATGACCATCTGGAAATAATATTTATTTTAAATTAGATTATAAACATAATTAAAGAGCACATGGAACCACAGATTTCTAGTTTAACAAAATTTTAGAGAATTTCTGGTCAGAAAGACCATAAAATTCATGAACATGTTATTTTGGAGTTTTCTCAACATTTTTAGCACAGCACTGTACACACTTTTGTTGTCTACTAATTATGTTTTAGAAATAATAAAAAAAATCAAATTATTACTGGAGTAATGCTTATGAAACTAAGAAGGGTATTGTGGGGTGCCTGGGCACAGAAACCCTTCTGTGTACCCAATTCCTTGTTTGTAGGGAACAGACTGGAGACCTCATGACCTTCCCTGAGTTCCAAAGGGCAGATTCAAGCAGTTGCTAATCAGGGAAGGGAGGGGAAAAAAAGACAAGGGAGGAGAGCCAAGAAAAATCAGCGCAGCCCTTGGGCTGGATCTTGGTTTGACTGCAACAGATACACATAACAAAAACTTTGAGCTCTTTAAAAACTAAAACCCTGACATGTGTCAGCATTTTTCACTCCAGAGAAGAGAATTGCAGGCTCTTCAGTTCAGTTCAGTTCAGTTGCTCAGTCGTGTCCAACTCTTTGTGAACCCATGAATCGCAGTACGCCAGGCTTTGCTGTCCATCACCAACTCTCGGAGCTCACCCAGACCCATGCCCATGGAGTCAGTGACGCCATCCAGCCATCTCATTCTCGGTCATCCCCTTATCCTCCTGCCCCCAATCCCTCTCAGCATCAGAGTCTTTTCAAATGAGTCAACTCTTCGCATGAGATGGCCAAAGTACTGGAGCTTCAGCTTTTGCATCATT
>SJXQ01009815.1:77258-151669 GCA_006408695.1 Aepyceros melampus | reverse complement strand
AAACAATATTAATGTATACCCTATTCATCTCATTACTGAATCATTGGCTTTTATATACATCCTTCTGTCTTCTAAAAGGAAAGTAAGAATTTTCAAGAGCATTTGTATCCTTTTTTCTCTTGAATGCTAGATATTCAGACTAGGATGAGGGTGTCTGGGGAGGCAGGAGGAGAGGAAATGTTACTTAGCATTAAATGACTGCCAGAAGAGTCAAATACTCAACTGTTAATAACGCAAGCTGGATATAAGGTCATTTTCTCATTTTTCACTTTTATTTTTTACTAAATTTCAATATCCTTAAAAATGTCCATGAACTTCTTTGAATTAGAAACTATCGTGCTTTTGCTGACATTAATGATGGTTTATAGAATGGATGCTTTAGGTGTGAGACACACGCATCTATACAAGTGGCAGTACACTTACATTCATAGCGTCAGAGCAAGACGGTGGAGCATGAACTACATAGCGGGAAACGTGGGTGAGGGAGGCTAGCTGTGAGGGAGAGAGAGTATCTATCCCGAGTTCTGTGACCATGGCAGTGGGGCTTGGTGAGAATTTAAGACTGAATTACATTCTCATCAAAGGAGAGAAACAAACTCCTTAATTCTTTCAGTGTCTTCACTGGTGGATTGCTCTCAGGAAGACCTTTCTGTTTGGTACTTAGCATATTTTGGTCATTGATATAAGGTCATTTTCTCATTTTTCACTTTTATTTTTTACTAAATTTCAATATCCTTAAAAATGTCCATGAACTTCTTTGAATTAGAAACTATCGTGCTTTTGCTGACATTAATGATGGTTTATAGAATGGATGCTTTAGGTGTGAGACACACGCATCTATACAAGTGGCAGTACACTTACATTCATAGCGTCAGAGCAAGACGGTGGAGCATGAACTACATAGCGGGAAACGTGGGTGAGGGAGGCTAGCTGTGAGGGAGAGAGAGTATCTATCCCGAGTTCTGTGACCATGGCAGTGGGGCTTGGTGAGAATTTAAGACTGAATTACATTCTCATCAAAGGAGAGAAACAAACTCCTTAATTCTTTCAGTGTCTTCACTGGTGGATTGCTCTCAGGAAGACCTTTCTGTTTGGTACTTAGCATATTTTGGTCATTCTCTACAGTATAATGATGTGTTCTAAGCCAATCATTTCTTTAAACTGTGAGATAAAATTATTTATTTAAATAAAAACATTTTATTGCTTTAGGGCCTCCAATGATGTGTACAAAATACAAATTCAACAATTAAATTACATTAAATTAAATTAACTCCGGCAGCTGTAATTTCCCATGAAAAGCACAGCAGAGTACATGAGAGAATGCCATGTAAAACCTATAATTTTTTTTTATTATGGTTTGAGTTATTTAATCTTTTCATTCCCAAAAGAATTTGAATGCTCAAATATACTTTTTATATGATTCGAATTTTTCATATTAGATATATCTACTTGACTTGTCTATGAAATTTCTGTTTGGCAGCATATCATTAATAACTTGGCTACCTAAACTGAAAAATTAAACAAACTAACAATAATTTGGTAACTATCAATATGAAATGATAACTACCACAAAAGCAAATTTTCATCACATAATATCAATTATGACTTGTTTATATAGCCATACTTCCATTTTTATCCAATAGTAATTTACTATGATGAGCTCCTTACAGCCTGGAACTATTTCACTTTGGGTATTTAGCAGTGGTTAACATATCATACTTGTAATTTGAGTTAAATTTAAAGACTATATGGTACTGGGGATGTGATTTTCAGCTTTATTTATTTTTTAATGTTTTAGGGCACACCATGTGGCATGTGGGATTTTAGCGGGTTTGATCAGGGATCAAACCCATGCCTCTTACCCTGGACCATTAAGGAAGTCCCTCAGCTTTAATTCTTAGCACCTAGTTTGAGTATGACATTTAGATGAAACATCCTTAAAATGACTCATCTCTCTCTCTGCTTCCATCTTCATCTTCTTCCTCTTTTTCTTCCGATGTATATTTTATTTGTCTAAATTTTTAAATATGATTTTTGAACTCTCAATACAGGTTGTGACTGACTGCAAGAATTAAAGATTATCTAAAACTATCAAAGTTACAAACAGCAATCATTCAGGCTGGTATATACAGCTGAAAAGTTTGTATATACCAAAAGTCTTTACTTAATCTGCCAGTGTATCTGGATATTGATACCGAAAATGGGAGCCAGGCAACTTGGGTTATGGTCCTGGTCCTGGTCCTGGCATTACTTTCTTTTTCAAACTCAGAAAACTCACCTGATCCTTTTTTGTTTTAGTTTACTCATATTCAAAGTGCTGATAAACAAGGGCTTCCCTGGTGGCTCAGACAGTAAAGAATCTGCCTGTAATGTGGGAGACCAGGGTAATAGGACCACATGAAAATAAGACTATCTAAAATAACCTGTTCATGAGTTCAAAATGAAATATATTTATAAAGTATATATTATACATACACACATATTTAAAAGTATAGATATTATACAAATGTTAGCTGCTTTGTCAGAATTGTCAATAAATTAGTTAATAAAATACATAGTTAAAATTTGCAATCTGAAGCATTATAGTTATTATATTATATAAATTGTCACATGTTCCAGAAACATGTTAACAATGTAAAACCGTGCATTCAATATCTGTGGTATTAATAGAAAGTCTTGAAAGATATCAGTGCTCTGTTTTAATAAAAATCATGTTTTACCAGATATCCAAACCTACCCAGGCATTCTCTGCTCCAATAGACTTGCAAAATTGAGAATTCATTAGCCTTAAAAGCAATCACTTCCATCACCAGGAATTTTGCAAGCTTTCATAGATCTCTGAGGAAGTTTTTCCACCCCTTCCCATTGGCTCAAGATGGCTTAGAATTGAATTTAGACTTGTGAGGAGAAAGTAATTGGTAATTTTTCATTTTACTAACATCTGTGTGTGTGTGTCTTTGTGTGAGAGAAAAAGAGAGAAAACCATTGATATAAAAGTCTTATAGCTTCTTTCCATATATACTTTCCCTATTATGTATTAGAAATTTTGGTGGCTTGGTTAAAACAGATTTTTGGTCATCATGGCTTGGGGAGCAAAACATATTTTAAAGATAGTTCAGGATCATAGTTGCAGATCTGTCTAATGATTTGGGCCTGTTTCTATGCTGGAATTCCTGAAGACTTCATGCAGAATTCTCCACTGTATCTGTGCTTATTATGCAACACTGCAAGAGCAAAGAGGGAACAACAGCTTTTCATTTTTTTCTGACACATATTGTTATTTTTTGGTGACTGAAGGAAAAAGCAATGTGTGCAGGGTAGTTTCTATAAAACTAAGAGATTTCTCTGAAGGCAGCCCCAATTGTGTTATTGTTCAGTCACTCAGTCATGTCTGACTCTTTGTGACCCAATGGACTACAGCACACTAAGCTTCCCTGTCCTTCACTATCTCCCGGAATTTGCTCAGACTCATGTCCATTGAGTCAGTGATGCCATTCAACCATCTCACCTCTGGTGCCCTCTTCTCCTCTTGTACTCAATCTTTCCCAGAATCAGGGTCTTTCGCAATGAGTTGGCTCTTCGCATCAGGTGGCGAAATTAGGTTCTCAAAAATAAAGTCCTCAAACCAACCAGATGTAGTCTTGTTCGTGAAATGTACTGATTTTATGAGCTGTTTTCAGGAAAAAAAAAGAAAAGCTTCCAAATAGCTTTTGGATGCTATTGTCCAGAATCTTTTCTAAGTCACAGGAAAAGGAGTTGGAGTCAGAGTGTTGATCCAGACCTCAGGTCAGCAGATACCCCTTTCTTCTCTGAGAGCTCCTATTAGACCTCACATATACCAAGGTGAATCTCTGTTAAATATATATATTGTTGTTGTTGTTGTTGTTTAGTCACTAAGTCATGTTCAACTCCTTTGTGACCCCATGGACTGTAGCCCACCAAGCTCCTCTGTTCATGGGGTTCTCCAGGCAGGAATCCTGGAGTGGGCTGCTATTTCCCTCTTTAGGGGATCTTCTTGACCCAGGGGTTGAACCTAGTCAGTCCATTGGCAGGTGGACTCTTTACCACTGAGCCACCCGGGAAGCCCTATATACATATACACATACACAAACGTATACACATACATGTGATTGTCAGATTCCCTGAATGCAGCTTTGTTTAATAACATTTACCTGAGTGATGGAATTTGGGAAGTTCCGGTCCCTTCCGCCCTCTGTCACAGAACACGAGGACTTGGAAGGATGCTGTGAGTTGTTTTTTTTTTTTAATTAATTTTTATTTTTTAGTTTGTTTTGCTTTACAATACTGTATTCGTTTTGCTATACATTGACATGAATCAGCCACGAGTGTACATGAAAAAATATGGAACGCTTCACGAATTTGCGTGTCATCCTTGCGCAGGGGCCATGCTAATCTCTGTATCGTTCCAATTTTAGTATATGTGCTGCCGAAGCGAGCACTGTGAGGTCTTTTTTAACAGGCCTGTTTTGGGTCTCAGACCTTTTCCTGCCTGCTTTTCTACTCTTATATTGACCTCTTCCCTCCCAGAACTCTATATCTAGTCTTACTCTGTGACTTGCACTTCTATAATGAATGAACTTGGGAGCCTCTTACATCCAGAATTTCCATCCTTCTTACATTGACTAATCTTGAAAACCTTCAGCTTTTCCTTCATGATGCAGGCCATTGTCTTTTCTGTTAAGAAAGCTGCTGGTCCAAGTCAGGTGCATCATCCATTCACCCTTATAGATCTTGTGTACATTTTCAGTGTACCACTTATCACACCACATCACAATTGTGTTTATCAGTCTACTTATGGGCTCCTTTAGAGCAAGTGCAAAAACTTTTACATATAATCTCCATAGTATAGTGCAGGGATCATTGTAGATCTTTACCACACATGTGCACAGGCTTACACACACACACGCACACACACACACACATTTTAACTGGTGAAGAAGTAAATTGGAGAAAGGGATTCTCAAATAGGGGCTTAAAGAAAAGTTGAAGATTATAAATACGTCTTGAGTGCAGGGATCATCTCCTGTTTACCTCTGAGCTCTCAAAGCTTAGCACAATGCTTGGAATATAGTATGCACTCCATAAATATTTATTGAGGAAATAAATGAAGGGATATATAGAACAACAGATGAATATTTGCTGTCAGCAAAAGTGTTGCTATAAAACTTTGATTATCTGCTTGATAAGGGCATCCTTGCCACCAGTTTCATTTCTCCTGTTTTGTCTTCTTCTACTCCCTGCAACTTGGTGTGTTGGCAGATAAACCCACAGGCCCAGGCCTACACCAGTTCTGAGCCAGATATGACAGGGGCAAGGATTATATCAATAACCTCAGTCCTACCCTCCTGGGATCCAGTTTTCTTGATTACCTAGGCCTGGTGCATCATGAATAAGTTCTGGGACTGTGTCAGCAACTTATTAATAACAGCCTTGGGTGAGCAGGGCCCATTTGGCAGGGTTATTTCATCATCCCTCCTATCAGTTTCAATTTCCTCTGCTGTATGCTGGTACATTTCACTTCCCCGACTGGCTTCCTCCATAGACAGCTGGTAGGCATTTTTTTTTGTTTGTTTCTTTCCATTATCACACCCTGCTACCTGCTCTCTTCTTGATTTATTAGATTTACCAACTGCTCAATCATTTCTGATACTGAGTCTTTACACCTCTGCTTACCTCTCTCCAACCTTATGTTTCATGAGGTAAGATGCAGGAGTGGTGATGGTCTTCTATTTTCAGATCCAATGAGGCAAATCGGGGGGTCACTGGGGCATTCCTGGTAAGCCACTTTATCCATCAGAAAAGTTCTATTTATGCTGAGTGCCTGGCTAAGCATATTTTTTCCTAGACTTATTTTTTCTACATAGACATTGCCAATGTTTTCACACATAATGAGCAACATAGTTTTATACTGGTAGATTTTAAACATTTAAATTAATTTGTTTATTTGGCTGCACTGGATCTTAGTTGCAGCTTGTGGAATCTTTTAGTTGTAGCATGCAAACTTTTAGTTGCAGCATGTGGGATCTAGTTCTTTGATCAGCAATGGAACCCAGGCCCATTGGCAGCATCTTAGCCCCTGGACCACCAGGGAAGTCCCTATACTGGTAAATATTTGAAGGCTCTCTTACACATCATCCTTAAAATAAAATAAATATCATGTGTTCATACTTATATAGAGATAAAATAAGCACATAATTTAGGGAAAAGGCAAGATCTTTATAACAGAAGAATTTCAAATAATAAATGTGGAAGAAATGAAGGAAGATGAAAATCATCAATGGACAACGAGTAGAGTAATAGTTGTTACAGGTGAGCTATATCAATGGATATTAAAATTTGTGGGCAGAAGGTTGAGGAGAAATACAATGTTCATGTAGTCTCAAAGCATCTCTCCCAAATATTCATTAAATACAAAAGGAATTAACATTACTGTGTAGATGTCTGCAGGTACCATCTTATTAAATAATCAAGCTGAGCATCATGCCCTGATATGACTCACTGAGAAGAGCACATCATTTCTATGGTAAAATGGTCCCAAATACATAATCTTAACACGAGAAAATATCAGGAAAATAAATTCATCTGGAAGGCATTTTACAAAACACCTGACTGATACTCTTCAAAAGTGTCAATTCATGAAAGACAAGAAAAGATTGTCACAGACCAGACAGGAAGAGACAAGGAATTGTCATAGATTGAAGAAGATTAAGGAGACACAACAACTTAGTGGAGAAAAAAGAATGATGAAAGAAAAACTTGCAAAAATTTTACTGGTCCGTAGTTAGTGGTAGTATTACACCATGTTAATTTCCAAATCTTGTTGATTATCATCCTGTGATCATGTAAGATGCTAACACTAAGGGAAAGCTGGGTCAAAAGTACACAGGTACAGAGAACAGATTCTCTGTTCTCATTTCAACAACTTTTCAGACAGTTTGTATCTGTGTTAAAATAATGAACTTAGGTTAAAACAATGTAGATTGCTTAGAACAGGGCCTGGTATACAGTAAATGCCTAACAAAGTCTCAGTCTTCCTGGGTGGTGCTAATGATAAAGAACCTGCTTGCCAATGCAGGAGACATAAGATATGTGAGATCTTCCTGGACCAGGAAGATCTCCTGGAGGGGGCATGATAACCCTCCAGGATTGCCTGGAGAATCTCATGGATAGAGGAGCCTGGTGGGCGATATATAGTCCATGGGGTCAAAGAGAGTCGGCTACAACTGAGGCAACTTAACAGGCACACACAGTCATCATTATTGTCACTTTAGGTGACACCCAGTATGCATGTGAAGTCCACTACATAAACAAGCACTCTACCCCAAACCCAAGCACTACACAACAGAGCCCTTATAACCAATGAGTAGTTCTTTCCAGAAAGGACATGGAAAAACTGGGCTCTGGTGCTCTCTTCCAAAACATGTAGGAAAAGAAAACAAGAAATTCTTTTTGCTTACTTTATCTGTTCATCTACTTGAATAGATTGCTTGAATTTCTCTGAATGTACATAGAGACCTCTAGCCAGATTGCTTTGAGATAGTCAAGATGGACTCAGGCCTGGAAGGCCATATTTCCTCATTGTCCAGAGCTGTTGAACAGCACAGCCTCAATAGATAAGAAAAAATTGTTTTCAAAAAGCATTTGACAAGGTTTGATGTTGAAGATTTATATCTAAAGCAGACCCAGGGAATAGGAAGTAAAATAGTGTATTGTTGCAGAAAACTAATTTAAGAGAAGCAGACAAAAGGCAGTCTTAGATGGCAAGCTCAGCTTCAAAGGGGGTTACAAACAGCATGCTTTCCAGAGCTCTGGCAATCAGGCCCACCTATTTGGGGACATGTGCAGAGGAGGAAAGATCATTGAATTTGCTGGTGTTACTAACATTGAATATTATCAGATTGAGAAGGATTTAAATTGCAGGTGATTAAGGCAGAGGATGCCAAACATGGTTCAGGTATAAAGATACAAACCACTAAGTACAGGATCAAGGAGCCAATTATGCAGAACATACACCCAGGAAAGGATTTGAGGATATTGTGGGGAAATCTGGAAAACCATCAAGACAGAGTACAACTGCATTAGAAAAAGGAAGCCAGATTTACTAGGTTGTTTCATCAAAGAGGAAGGAGATGAGAGGAGAGAGTAAAACAGTACCTTTGTGAAGCATTTACTTGATCCCTACTTTGAATACAGTGTCCACTGCTGGACTCAACAGAAAATGAAAGAAAGGAGGTTTGAGGATGGGAGATGCGAGGCGGCAAAGAGAAACATTTAATTGGGAACCTATTTCCATTTTATTCTCATTGGGAAATAAAGGATTTAATGGTGGAGATTTTTTTTTAAATGGGATATTCTCAGGAAAATTTTTGAAATACAGAAAACAGTGGACACGTTATTGTTTAGTTGCAGACTAAAAATCTCCTTTAAGGGACTCAACTAGAAAAGTTGACTATACTGCCGATACTTTGGTCTCTGCACATAAAGGCAAAACTCAGCCCTAGGGTTAATACAGTAGGACCAGAGCAGAACTATTTAATGCTATATCCAAGAAAAAGCTGTCAGGAAAAGCTGGGAAAGTAAAAGTGCAAATGAAGAGCACTTCAACTTATTTTTGGTGAAGGAGGTGATTAAAAATCACTGCTAAAAAAAATAATCACAGGGAAAAGGAAGTGGGAACAAATTTTAAGTGACCAGTTTTGACAAGTGAAGTTTTCCTAATTTGCAACATCTTTCCATATATACACTAGAATGTAGTTACACAAACAAGACTTGAAGTTTTCCACTTATTTATATTTGTGTGCATTGCCTTTCTGATTCTGCCACAGCGAATGTGGATCCATTTTAACTAAGCAAGGTATGCCAATTCTGAGTAGCTCAATCTAGCATTCTGCTTCCCATGGTCCACTAGACTTCGTATATATGAGTCAACATGGAGTTCTGCCTACCTTGGCACACTTGGTAAAGTGAAAGCAGAAGCAATTTTACTGGTGATTTAGGATTAAAAAATAATTTTCATCTGAAATATGCAGACCAGCAAAGCAAAGTACAGAGTCTTGTTTACTCTTTGAAGCAGCTATGTGATTATCGCAGCTTGCCACTTTACTTTGCATGATAAAAAATCACAGAAATTTCTAGCTGGAAGGGGCCTGAAGAATCATCTAGTACAATCCTCTTAAATTCCTGATAAGGCAAGTGAGAAACAGAGGTATTAAGAAATTTACCCAAACTTTCAAAAGTACTTAGAAGCAAGCCTAAAACTAGAGTCTTGATTCCTAATCCAGCATTCTAATATTCAAAATTGGAGTCTTCTAAATGTATAAAGCAAATTTAACAATGTAACCCTGAATTATGAACATGCAGTTATGTTGGGTATGTCTTATTTTTTTCTTATTCTTTTGAAGTAGGACATCTAGAGTTCTAGCGGCATTACAGTGTAGCATCCAACTGTTGGGAGCAACACCAAGGTTGAGAAGTTCATGTCATCTCTAGGACAAGAGTGATCCCTGACTATTAGACTGGAAGGGGACAGTCCTTGAGAAAGCACAGTCCTTCATCAAGAATCACATGCCTTAAAGTAAACATTGACTTGGAGATCAAAACTATTTTGTATCTGAATCAGAAGATCCCTTGGAGAAGGAAATGGCAACCCACTCCAGTATTCTTGCCTCCCATGGACAGAGGAGGCTGGTGGGCTGCAGTTCCTGGGGTCACAAAAGAGTCGAACATGAGTGAGTGACTAAACAACAATATATCTAGTGATAGATTTACTGCAACTAATGCAACTTGAGCAAATCAAGTGTGCTTCTTTCTTCTTGATCCTCCTAAGGGAAAGAATAGGATTAGATGGTCTGCTGTTGTTTAGTTGCCGTCATGTCTGACTCTTTTGTGATCCCATGGACTGTAGCCCGCCAGGTTCCTCTTTCCATGGGATTTCCCAGGAAAGAATATTGAAGCAGGTTGCATTTCCTTCTCCAGGGGATCTTGCTGACCCAAGGATCAAACCTATATCTTCTGCTTGGCAGACAGTTTCTTTACCACTGAGCCACGAGAGAAGCGGAAGCCCTTTTAGAAGAACTACAACTAAAAATGTAAGATTCTAACATTACGGTTCCTAAAAATGTAAGATTCTAACATTATAGTAGCAATGCTTCTTATACAGAGGATGAGGAAGTAGAGAGGAGAAAAGGGTAGTGAAGACAAAAATATAAGAAGCATAGACCTGAAATGTAGAAAGTAGAGAGGGTAGTAAAGATGACATTGGTGTGTGACAGAAATTACATTTGGATGTGCTTTAGGAAAGTGCCATACAATGTGATTCTAAGGCAATGGCACCCCATTCCAGTACTTGTCTGGAAAAATCCCATGGATGGAGGAGCCTGGTGGGCTGCAGTCCATGAGGTCGCTAAGAGTTGGACACAACTGAGCGACTTCACTTTCACTTTTCACTTTCATGCACTGGAGAGGGAAATGGCAACTCACTCCAGTGTTCTTGCCTGGAGAATCCCAGGGATGGGGAAGCCTGGTAGGAGGCCATCTATGGGGTCGCACAGAGTCAGACATGACCGGAGCAACTTAGCAACAGCAGGAGGCTTCTACCATAGGGGCCATGGGTTGCGGAAGTTTGGCATTCTGCTGCATGCGCCAAAAAGGAAAAAAAAAATTGGACTTCCCTGGTGGTCCAGTGGTTGAGATTCCAGGAAAACACAGTATTGGAAATCGACATGCAGTTTCCCCATAAACCCAGGACTGCAAGTTTGTCCTTCTGAAGCAGACAATATTCTGTGGGGTAGGGGGAGTGAGGCAACTCACTCCAGTGTTCTTGCCTTGAGAATCCCAGGGACGGGGGAGCCTGGTGGGCTGCCGTCTATGGGGTCACACAGGGTCGGACACAACTGAAGCAACTTAGCAGCAGCAGCAGCAGGTGGAATGAGCATCACATAGAAGATATATTTTTTTGTTTTTGTTTAGGGACATTGATATGTGAAAAATACACACTAAGGTGATCTAAAGTATAGTCACCCTCAGTGTTGCAAGATGCTCAAACTATGAGAAAAATCTATGCTTCGGAGACCAACTGAAGAAACATAGCTCATTGCATGGTCTCGAGAAGCAGGAAGGGAAATATAGAATTCAGTCCACCAGGGACAGAGGGTGAAATATTTATATAACTCTCAGTTAGGGGAGATTTTCTTTATCCTTTAAGAGTGTCTTCCTTTGACCCAGCTGACTTATTGACTTATTAATCTGTCATTGTCTCCTGCCAAAAAGTCTCTATCTTGTTAAAATCTCTAAAGTATTAATATCAGCCTAACATGATATCACATGTGGATTTACATAATTACAGGACTCTGTACCTATTGGAAACTTTTCATGCATATTCTCTAAATGTTCTGCCAGGAGAACTTTGCTTTTACTAATGAAGATATGTTAAATTATTCAAATAACATTCTGGGTTACATGTTCAAAGCTAGGTGAGGGGAGTGGAATCTTGCAAGTGGCATTTCATTATTTGGTGCTGAAATGGGAGCAGCCACAACCTGTACCTGACTTTAAACTTCACATTATTATGGTAAGGCCTCTGTCTGTTCTGTTCAGTCGCTCAGTCGTGTCCGACTCTTTGCGACCCCATGAATCGCAGTATGCCAGGCCTCCCTGTCCATCACAACTCCCGGAGTTCACTCAGACTCACATCCATTGAGTCCGTGATGCCATCCAGCCATCTCATCCTCGGTCGTCCCCTTCTCCTCCTGCCCCCAATCCCTCCCAGCATCAGGGTCTTTTCCAATGAGCCAACTCTTCGCATGAGGTGGCCAAAGTACTGGAGCTTCAGCTTTAGCATCATTCCTTCCAAAGAAATCCCAGGGTTGATCTCCTTCAGAATGGACTGGTTGGATCTCCTTGCAGTCTAAGGGACTCTCAAGAGTCTTCTCCAACACCACAGTTCAAAAGCATCAATTCTTCGGCGCTCAGCCTTCTTCACAGTCCAACTCTCACATCCATACATGACCACAGGAAAAACCATAGCCTTGACTAGACGGACCTTAGTCAGCAAAGTAATGTCTCTGCTTTTGAATATACTATCTAGGTTGGTCATAACTTTTCTTCCAAGAGTAAGCGTCTTTTAATTTCATGGCTGCAGTCACCATCTGCAGTGATTTGGGAGCCCCAAAAAATAAAGTCTGACACTGTTTCCCCATCTATTTCCCATGAAGTGATGGGGCCAGATGCCATGATCTTCATTTTCTGAATGTTGAGCTTTAAGCCAACTTTTTCACTCTCCTCTTTCACTTTCAACAAGAGGCTTTTTAGCTCCTCTTCACTTTCTGCCATAAGGGTGGTGTCATCTGCATATCTGAGGTGATTGATATTTCTCCCAGCAATCTTGATTCCAGCTTGTGTTTCTTCCAGTCCAGTGTTTCTCATGATGTACTCTTCATATAAGGCCTCTGTAGTAGTTGAGATTGTCTGCAATGCCTATCCTCTGAGTGCATGGGACTATGATGTTGTACTATTTTGTACCAGCAATTCATCAACATTTTGGAACATGCCTACCTCCAGGAATAGGAAAGTAGGGTCCACGGTTTCTCTATTACATTTTGAGCTCTGCTCTTTGATTGTCGTTTAGTCACTCAGTCATGTCTGACTCTTGGTGACCCCATACACTGCAGCCCAACAGGCTGTTCTTCCATGGGACTTTTCCAAGCAAGAATACTGGAGTGAGTTGTCATTTCCTCCTCCAGGGGATCTTCCTGACCCAGAGATCCAACCCGGGCCTCCTACATTGCAGGTGGATTCTTCACTGCTGAGCTACCAGGATATTTACAAAAGCCCAAAGGATATTTACAAAATGTGTGATTCTTTGTTCTTTTAAAATCATGTAATTGAAAAATTAGACAAATAATGTAATAAGGTTCCAAAGTCATAGCTTAAATGATCTTATTCCCTAGCTCAAGAGTTTAGAAGTCAAACCTTTTAGAACTAGCTGCTATTAATAACCATCATAGTCAATATATAGATGTCTCTATTTTCTTGCTATATTTTTCTTGTAATTTATTTATAAAAGGTGATGTTTTGATATTGCTTAAAAGATTGTTATTCATTTGTGTGTAGTCAGATTTGTATTACAAAGATTATGCTATACAATTATTTGGGTGATTTGTTTAAATAGTATTTAATAATAAGCAAAATCAGAAAATATTTTGGTGATTACATAATTATAAGGAATCTTTCTTGTGTTTAAATATAATATCCATATTTTATAGGTCCACTGAATCATGATAAAGTAGATATTTGTAAGATGCTTAAATTTTAATTTAACTAAATGTAATGAATAAACACCATTGATATTTGAATAATTACACATGGATACTTCCTTAGTATATTATCACATGATACATTAATATGAAACTGTCAATTTGACTAAATTAATTAATATTTGGTTTCCGAATATTAACCAGAATATTTTTGCTACCTTTCAGTTCAGTTCAGTCGCTCAGTCATATCCGACTCTTTGCAACCCCATGAATCATAGCACGCCAGGCCTCCCTGTCCATCACCAACTCCTGGAGTTCACTCAGACTCATGTCCATCGAGTCAGTGATGCCATCCAGCCATCTCATACTCTGTCATCCCCTTCTCCTCCTGCCCCCAATCCCTCCCAGCATCAGAGTCTTTTCCAATCAGCCAACTCTTCGCATGAGGTGGCCAAGTACTGGAGTTTTAGCTTCAGCATCATTCCCTCCAAAGAACCCCCAGGGCTGATCTCCTTCAGAATGGACTGGTTGGATCTCCTTGCAGTCCAAGGGACTCTCAAGAGTCTTCTCCAACACCACAGTTCAAAAGCATCAATTCTTCGATGCTCAGCTTTCTTCACAGTCCAGCTCTCACATCCATACATGACCACAGGAAAAACCATAGCCTTGACTAGACAGACCTTAGTCAGCAAAATAATGTCTCTGCTCTTTAACATGCTATCTAAGTAAATAAGTAAGTAAAGTCACTCAGTCGTGTCCGACTCTTTGTGACCCCATGGACTGCAGCCCACCAGGCTCCTCAGTCCATGGGATTCTCCAGGCAAGAATACTGGAGTGGGTTGCCATTTCCTTCTCCAGGGGATCTTCCCAACCCAGGGATTAAACCCAGGTCTCCCGCATTAGAGGCAGACACTTTAACCTCTGAGCCACCAGGGAAGTCTAGGTTGGTCATAATTTTTCTTCCAAGGAGTAATGTTAGGAAAAACACAAACATCTGTAAAATTATCATTAAATTAAATGTAATGCAGACTATGTATTTTTCATCACTTTATACATTGAGGTAATAGATTTTCAAGACTACGGGTTGTGGTATTTGCTGCTACTCAGCCCTAAATTATCAGGTCAATGTTGAATTTAATTAGATCATGGGTTTTAAATGAAGAATATGTTAAACTTCAGAAATTATTTTAAAATATGCATTCAGAATATAAAATAGGCACTGAATAATTAATGATATTCAGAATGATAAGGAAGAAATGAAACAATGACAGTTTCTGTAGAAACTTTTCACTTACCTAGGCACCTTCACCCATTTTACTTGGTATTATTTTTACTAGAAACAACCATACCAAATATAACCCACACAGAAAAAAAAAAAAAAAAGTTTTGTTCCACTTGCCTCTCCTACAGTGCCAGGGGGATGGATTTAATGATCTTATAGGCTTTTTCAATCTCTCTAATATTTGTGAAATGGCACTGTCAATGTTGAACCAGAAATTGCTGAAATAGCACAACTTTTTGAAATGGATAATATCTTATAGGACAAGAGCCCAGAAATGGAAAGAACAACCATAAACCTCACTGAGACTCATCTCAATGGGATGCCAACTTTACTCTTCAGCTAATAAAAACAACCAACTTTCAAAATGCTATCTGTCAGTGAGTCAAAATCAGCCAATTTGAAAGTCACAGTGCCATGTATTATGTGTGCCAGGGTATAGTAACTCCTTTTTTTAAATTGAAGTATAGTTGCTGTACAATATTACAAAGTTACAGGTATACAATATGGCAGTTCCCAATTTTTAAAGGTTATGCTACATTTATAGTTATTAACAGTGACTCTTTCTTAGTGTATTTTTCATTTTGAGTTTGCTGCTGCCTGATTGTTGGTTTCTATTATGTCTTGTTAAGAAGTATGATCAATTATGTATATCCCAGATGGAATTAAGTTTAGTGCTACATATTACTTAGACTCTGCCTATTTGTTGATAAATGGAACTTCTATGGAAATACAACATTTAAACTAAAGCATTTTCAAATTCTTCTAGTATGTTAAGCAATTAAAATCTTTCTTCTTGTTTCCAACATAGAGTCTGAATTTCTAAATATTATTAGTATATGCTAATTTTTTTAAAGTGGTGATTTTAGAGCAGAGGTCATTGAGAGAAAGAATGTACACAGAAAGGAGTCCAAGATACTTCTATTTTTCTCCTAGAGGCATTTCACAAATTCTAATATATATAAGAGGATAGACAAAGAAACCAAGCAGAGGTCACTGCACAAAAGTTGAGTTTTCAGTAGTCTTTTAGTGCTGAGGGTGTGTGAACTAGTGTTCAGGCCTTACCAAACAGGAAGGACCCTAGACAAACAGTAAAGACATAGAAGAGCCAAGCCTGGAAACAGGGAAGAACCAGAGGCAGAAATTAACTATAAGACTTTAGTTCGATTGAACCATTCTTTTATTAGATCAAGGTGATCTGCTCCAACTCACCCTGCCACTAGAAGGTATATACATGTCTTCCAGAGTCTTCTAATTTTTCTTGAACAATGCCTTGGCTGAATAGCCAAAAAATTTATAGGCATCCCGAAGGGTCAAATGACAGAAAACATACAAAATTTCCAGATGGCCCAATCAGTGTAGTTCTCAAACACAAACTTTAAAATAACTGTAATTATAGTATTCAAGAAAATACATGACAAAATGAAATATTTCACTGGAAGTCCAACATCCAGGAAAAAGAATAAAATGGAAATTATAGAATCACAAAAAGCAGCAATGAAAATTAAAGACTAGTAAATGTGAGAAGGCAATGGCAACCCACTCCAGTACTCTTGCCTGGAAAAATCCCATGGGTGGAGGAGCCTGGTGGGCTGCAGTCCATGGGATCATTAGGAGTCGGACATGACTGAGCAACTTCACTTTCACTTTTCAGTTTCATGCATTGGAGAAGGAAATGGCAACCCACTCCAATGTTCTTGCCTGGAGAATCTCAAGGATGGGGGAGCCTGGTGGGCTGCCGTCTATGGGGTCACACAGAGTCAGACACGACTGAAGTGACTTAGCAGCAAATGTGTTTGATCTCATACTGGACACCACAGAAGAGCAGTTCTGTGAACTTGAAGACAGGTTAGTAGAAAATATTCAGACTCAAACATGAAGATCAAAAAGAATGGAGAATTTGTAAAAGGGGCCTAAGAAACACAAGGGGAATATGAAAAGGTCTAATATATGTTCAACTGCCTTAGAAAGGCAGGAAAGAGAAAGCATAACAGAAGCAATAATTACAAAGATAATGACAAAACATATTTTCAAACCTGAAGAAAGATATCAACTCATAAATTCATGAAGCAATACAAAATCCAAGTAGAATAAACACGAACAAACCACTCCTGGACACAGCATAATAAAACTTCTGAAAAAGAAAGGCAAAGTAAGAAGTTAAAAGAAGCCAGAGGAGAATAAAATACATTAACTTCAAGAAGGAAACAATAAGAAAAATAAATTTTTGTACAAAACAAAGATGCCAGCTGCAATAGAACGACAGTTTCAAAGAGCAGAAAACTGGATGACACCCTGAAAATTTTATACTCTAGGAAATTATCTTTCAAATATGCCAGTAAAATATAGAAATTTCCAGACAAGAAAACACTCATATAATTTAATTCATTGCTAATACATCTGAATTAAATAAAAATGAAGGGACTTTGTAGGCAGAGGAAAAGTTATTCTAGACAAAAACAAGAGACTGCTGGAAGCAATGAAGAAGCCAAGTAAAGGTAACTATGTGGGTAAAAATAAATGAATATCCACTAAACAAAACACAAGAGTAGTGTTTTGAGACCTCAAATGCATAAAGAATTCAAAGGCATGGTAACAGCAAAATTTGTGGTAGTTTGGGGAAAGGAAGATGTGCATCTAAACTGTTTAACTGAACATAGGCTGGCCATAGGCTGGCCATAAAACCAATGCCCAGAACTTTGAGAGAATAAAATCACTCAGGACTTCCATGGTGGTCCAGAGGTTAAGAACTGCCTGCTGGAGGACACAGGTTCGATTCTAGGTCTGAGAAGATTTCATATGTGACGAGGCAGCTGAGCTGGCATGCTGCAGCTGTTAAAGCCTGCCTGCATAGAGACTGCTCTAGAGAAGCCCCTGCAGTGAGAAGCCCACACACTGCAGAGTGGTCCCTGCTCACTGCAACTAGAGAAAGCCCGAGCAGAAATGAAGACCCAGCACAGCCACACACACAAAATCACACAGATTGTGATTCCAATCATGGTAAAATTAATCTTGAAAACAACAGCAAAAAGTTAACTTTAAAATCCCACAACACTTGGAGATCATGGGAACTAACGGTAGTAATTAATAAATACGTTAATTAAGAATTTTCAGTGGGTATCAGAAAACATTTTTATTGTATAGTAGTAAATATAGATATGTAAAAACTTGTAAGATGTTGCTAAGTTGGAAATTAGAATGAAATTGGTAGTTTTAAGTGCATTATATTAGAAAAGTAAAAATGGTGAAAATTTAGTCATCTAATACAGTCTCAAAAAGTTAGTAATGGTTAGTTAAAAAAAAAAAAACACAAAAACCCACAACAAATAAAATGGAAGGAAGCAAAGATGATACAGAAATTAATGAAATAGAAATCAATAAATGGAGATAATTAATCATACCACAAACCAGTCACTTGAAAAGTATATAGCATTATTTATGAATATCTGGCAAGATTTATCAAGAAATAAAACAAAGTACAAATTCCTGATCTTGGGAATTAAAGCAAAAAGAACAACTATAGATGCTGCAGATCATAACAATCTATATTGTAGACAATTTTGATCTGAAAATTAAAAGAAAAATAGTTTTCTAAGAAACAGCATTTACTAAAATTGATATAAGACAAAATAAAATAAACTGAAAGTTCTTTATCTAATCAACTGAATCACTAGTTAAAAGCCTCTATAGAAAGAGCATTCCAGGTCTAAATGATTTATTTCATGATTATATTCTTTCAAATATTGTGGAAGAAATAAAATCATTCCTATACAAATTCTTCCAGAGGATAAACATAGAGGGTACATTCCAAACTTGAACTACTTATGAGATCAATATCATAATACCATAACCTGGTATATTGAAAGAAATTAAAATTACATTCCAATCTCACTTATAAACATAGGCATAAAAGTCTCAAATAACATATTAGCAAATTGAATCTAGCAATAAATAAATAGAATAATATTTCATGACCTAATTGAGCTGAGTTCAGGAATGCAAGATTGATTCGTTTGAAAATCAACCAATGTAATTCACTGCACTAGCAGACACTTCAGAAAAAATATATGATTTCATTCAAAGCAAAATAATTTTATAAAATTCAATACTTACAGTAATTTTAACAAAGTAGAAGTAAAAATTTCTTAATCTGATACATGATATTTGCAAAAACAGATAAAATAAGTGTTTATGAAGAATCAGACAAGGATATTCACTACATCTTTGCAAATCAAAGTAAGATTTATAGATTGACAGCATCTGTATCCCTAGGGAGCTTATTAAAATGTAGAATCCTAGGCCTCACTTCAGACTTACTCCCTTAGAATTTGCATTTTAAGAAAATCTCCAGTAGTTTTATATGCATATTGAACTATGAGAAGGATTTCTTTAAACCACTTTGATTCTTTATGGTCCTATGGTCTCTGTTAAGACAGGAGGTCTTAACAATTGCAATAAGATAAGACAAATAAACAACATGTACAAGGGTTAAAAAGAGAGGAAGTGAGGTGTCATGATTCAGGACAACCAGACAGTGTATGTAGAAAATCTGAAAACTCTATAGATAAGTTATTAGAATTAATAAGTGAAGTTAGTAAAGCTGTTAGATGCATATTTAACATAAAAAGTAAAAAGTGTTTGTATATACTAGTAAGAATTGATAATAAACTTGGAAATTTAAAATGGTACTTAGGAAAAAAAACTCAGTTTAAAAAAAACTAAGTAAAAAACTAAAATATTTTCTGTGCTAAAACCTATAGAACATTATTGGAAAAAATTACAAAAACCTAAATGAATGCAAAGATATACCATATTTTTGTGCTGGAATATTTTATACTGTAAAAATGCTAATTTCCCACAAATTGATCTAAACATTGCAATTCTAGTAAAAATTCTAGGAGATTTTTTGGGTGAAAAATAATAAGCTTCAAAAAATAAGATTCAGAATTACAATAAAAGTGAAAACTTTCAAGAGTATTTTAAAAACATTTGAATAAAAAGAATGAATTTGGAGGGCTTTCTCTATTTGATATTGAGACTTACTAAAAAAACTTGTAATTAAGACAGAGCGGTAAGCACGTTGGGCAGGCAGATGGACCAACAGAACAGAATACCATCCAAAAATGTATATAAAGTCATCTGAATTTTGATGAAGTTACCACTATAACACTAAAGAAAGGATTGCTGTTTCAATAAATGATGCTGGGTAAATTGGCTATCCATAGGAGCTGCAAGAGATGCCTCTTCAATCTCTGGGCCTGGAAGATCCCCTGGAGGAGGGCATGGCAGCCCACTGTAGTATTCTTCCTGGAGAATCCATGGACAGAAGAGCCTTGCAAGGCTATGGTCCATGCGGTTGCAAAGAGTCAGACACAACTGAACTGACTTAGGACACAGCACACACAAGGGAACTGAACTTTGATGCGATTCATGGGGTCACAAAAGGTCAGATATGACTGAGCGACTGAACTGAACTCAACTGAACTGAACTATGCTATTGAAAGCAGAAATTCCAAATTCATCTGGAAAAGGGAACTAAAGATCTAAATATAGAACCTACAATAGTAAAGCTACTAGAAGATAACTTAGAAGAATATGTTGACCTGAAATGGGTAAAATTTCTTAAACTAGGCAAAAAACAAACTTGCCCATAAAAGAAAAGATTGGAGAATCCTACTTCCCAGGTTGCACTAGCGGTAAAGAAACTGTTGACCAATGCAGGAGACATAAGAGATGTGAGTTCAGTCTCTGGGTGGGGAATATCCCCTGGAGGAGGACATGGGAAATGACGCCAGTATTCTTGCCTGGAAAACTCCATGGGCAGAGGAGCCTGGAGGGCGATAGTCCTTGCGGCCGCAAAGAGTCTAATGTGACTGAAACGACTTAGCACAGCACGGCACTTCATTAAAATTAAGAACTTTTGTTCATCAAAAGAACACTATTAGGAAACTGAGAATGCAAACAACAGAGTGAGATGAATGTCTGGAATTCATATGTCCACCAAAGATATCCTAGTCAGAAGAAACATTTACAAATTAATAATCGATCATCAATAATCTAATACATAAAATAGAAAAAAGTACTTGAACAGTCACTTCACAAAAGATAACATTAAAATGGCCAAACATGAAAAGGTGCTCAACCACAATTAGTCATCAAGAAAACACTGATTAATACCAAAATGTGGTACTGGTTGGTATAAATCTACCCAAATGGCTGAAGTTATAAAGACTGTCAATAACAATATCTTATGAGAATATGGGACCAACAAAAATTATCATACATTGCTAGGGGGAGTAAAAATTCATTGCACGAAAGTGATCCTTTTTCAAATAACCTATGTGCAACCATGTGTCTCCCATAGAGAGCCAACTAAAAAAGTAACTCACGAGATCAGGCTCAGAGCAGTCCCGTGTTCTGTAAAAGCTGAGACAGAGTGAAAAGGAGCTGAGACAAGAGAAATAGTCAGATCACCTTCTCTTTGGGACTAATATCAATGTCTTACCACTCAAGCGCCGATTTCCAAGGTGATGCTGATGGTCAAGAATCTGCCTTTCAATGCAGGAGACACAAGATACGTAGGTTTGATCCCTGGGTTGTGAAGATCCCCTGGAGAAGGAAATGACGACCCACTCCAGTATACTTGCCTGGAGAATACCAGGGACAGAGAAGCCTGGCGAGCTACAGTCCATAGGAGTTTTGAAGAGTCTGATGTCACAATAAGCAACACTCAAGTAGTAGAAGCAAGTTTGACCAAAGAGAGCTCAGGCACGTGTGTTTCCATTTCCATTTAATTAATTAACTAATGTGTGTGTTTATATTTTTAGACTGGTAACTGTATTAGTCATCTTTGCTGCTGCATAACAAATTATTCTCAGACTTAGCGGCTTACACAACAAGCATTTATTATTTCCAAGTTTCTCAAGGTTACAAAACCAGGAAGGATTAGCTGGATGGTTCTCGCTTAGGGTTATGTTAAAATCGCAAGCTTGCAGTGACCCTGGGCTGGGGTTATCTGAAGGGGGTAAGGAATCTACTTCCAAGCTCTCTCTAGTGGCTGTTGGGAGAGGAAGCTGCAGGTGACTCCCCTGTGGGCCTTTTACCTTGCTCACACTTCTTGGCATCTGGTGTAACTCTATGGTTAGTGATTCCAGAAGGAAAGAAAAAGAAGGCTCAAGACAGAAGCTGCAGGCTTTTATAACCTAATATTAGCAGTGAAAGCCTTCCCAGGTGACACAGTGGTAAAGAATCCATCTGCCAATACAGGAGACCATCAGAGACTCAGGTTTGATCTCTGGGTCAGGAAGGTCCCCTGGAGAAGGAAATGGCAATCTGCTCTAGGATTCTTGCTGGAAAATCCCATGGACAGCAGAGCCTGGTGGGTTACAGTCCAAAGTGTTTCAAAGAATCGGGCAGAAGTGACATTCTTCTGGCAGTTTTAAAATTCTTAAAAGCAAATCAAAAGTCCAACCTATAATCATGGAGTACAGGATCAAGTACCATCTCTTGAGGAGAAGAGTGTCAAAGAATTTGTAGAGGTATGTTTAGGTCACACTGTCCAGATATTCACATGTTATAGGTTCAGAATATACCAAAATCTCCCCAGGACACCAGTTCCATTTCTTAGGGTTATCCATTCCTTGTGTGTCCCAGAGACAGTCTGTGCTGTGCTTAGTCACTCAGTCGTGTCAGACTCTTGGCGACCCCATGGACTATAGCTCACCAGGCCCCTCTGTCCATGGGGATTCTCCAGGCAAGAATATTGGAGTGGGTTGCTGTGCTCTCCTCCAGAGGATCTTTCCAATCCTGGGATCGAACCCACATCTCCTATGTCTCCTGCATTGGCAGGCAGGTTCTTTACCAATAGCACCACCTGGGAAAATATGGCTAACACTGTCTTTGAAAGCTATAGCTGCAGTACTATGAATTAGCCAGTCTCCCTGACTTTTATCAGTTCAAATCAGCACTGTTTTCTGTGCAGGGTGTGAATAGAGAAATAGAGAACGACCTTCACCATCACGTCTCATATAAACTCTTGCCAACTTCAACCTACTGATAATTGTAGTATATGCCTTTTAAAACATTGGCTTAACAAAAGCTATTTAATTGTAGCTGGGTTTCCCCCCCCTTTGGAACATTCTTTGTGGCTTTCTCTCACTGTTAGCCAGGGCCTTAGGCAGTTACTAGAAAGGACTAAATTGAGTTGCTTTTGTTATTAGCTGTGGTTTGTGAGTCAGCTTACTGCTTCTAAAACAATTACCGAAGGAAGCTATTATTTTGAATAGAAATTTGAGTATATTTAGAAGAAAACGAACCATGTATTTTCTTCCGGCTGCCTCCGCTTCCCAAGCTCATTTCAAAGATGAAAAGACTTAAAAAAAGAGCAAAGAAGGAAGGGAAAAAAAAAAAATTGAGAGTAAGAGAAAGGGAAAGTGAAAGACAGAGATGTGGAGACAAGGGCTTGAAAGGAGCATGGCAATGCTCAAAGACTGGGAAAATTACATTTTAAGTTTTATAGAACCTACAGTTAAATTATTTTATTATCTTGAGATTTCCCCAAATGATAGGATTTGTGCTGACATACTATGCCAATCCATATTAGCCCAAAGAGATCAATTCTGAATAGCTTCATTCTTTTAAAGATATGTAATACATTCTGTGACTCTTCCCGGGGAAATGATGCAGGATAATAAAATCATTGTTTGTGTATGTGTGTTTGTCCTAGATATGTCACACACGGTTTAGATTCTCAGTTTTTTGTTTTGTTTTGTTTTGTTTTAAGTGAAATCTAAGCTGAAACTAAAACCTAAAGCAAGCTTCCTTTGACCTAATTCATATCTAGCTAATAACAGACTGATTTTCCCTTGAGGTTCTAGTATTTGAACACTGTGGATGAGTCCCCTGTTGCCACAAACAGTTCAAAAAGTTTTCATGTAAGTTACATTTATGAAGACACCATCTTTCACTTGTTGTTTTGCTAGAGCTTCATTCCCATTTAAACCATCTTACATCCTTTTTGGAAGTAGGTAGCGTATATTTAAATTGGTAAGTAGTCACTTTAGAATTTCACAGATTTTAGCAGACAAGCCATGAAAATTGTCATCCGTGACATGTTTATGGTAGAGTTTCAGAAAGAATTTTTTATCTCCCCAAAGTTCTAAAGCAATGAGGATAGGTGAGATGATTTTTGTTTAAGAGAAGACTTGAAAGCAAATCTTTCTGAGTCTTTCAATTCCATTTTTATACTGGTTCATTCCAGGATAATTTTAAGGTTAAAATATAACTGTATACAGGTCAGTTCAGTTCAGTCACTCAGTTGTGTCCAACTCTTTGCGACCCCATGAATTGCAGCATGCCAGGCCTCTCTGTCCATCACCAGCTCCCGGAGTTCACCCAGACTCACGTCCATCGAGTCAGTGATGCCATCCAGCCATCTCATACTCTGTCGTCCCCTTCTCCTCCTGCCCCCAATCCCTCCCAGCATCAGAGTCTTTTCCAATCAGCCAACTCTTTGCATGAGGTGGCCAAAGTACTAGAGTTTCAGCTTTAGCATCATTCCTCTCAAAGAAATCTCAGGGCTGATCTCCTTCAGAATGGACTGGTTGGATCTCCTTGCAGTCCAAGGGACTCTCAAGAGTCTTCTCCAACACCACAGTTCAAAGCATCAATTCTTTGGTGCTCAGCTTCCTTCACAGTCCAACTCTCACATCCATACATGACCACTGGAAAAACCATAGCCTTGACTAGACGGACCTTAGTCAGCAAAGTAATGTCTCTGCTTTTGAATATTCTATCTAGGTTGGTCATGACTTCCTTCCAAGAAGTAAGCGTCTTTTATTTTCATTACTTATAGTGCAATGTATATTGTTCATTATTACCTACAAATAGCATTGCCCATATTTGCATATTTGCAAATTATCTCCAAATCTGAAGATGCAATGTTAATATCATCCAGTGGCTCTCCATCAGTTGAGAAGTGGATTTCATACTAAAAAGTTAATTGAAATAGTTATTTAGCTAAAAAAAAAAAATTGAGAGTAAGAGAAAGGGAAAGTGAAAGACAGAGATGTGGAGACAAGGGCTTGAAAGGAGCATGGCAATGCTCAAAGACTGGGAAAATTACATTTTAAGTTTTATAGAACCTACAGTTAAATTATTTTATTATCTTGAGATTTCCCCAAATGATAGGATTTGTGCTGACATACTATGCCAATCCATATTAGCCCAAAGAGATCAATTCTGAATAGCTTCATTCTTTTAAAGATATGTAATACATTCTGTGACTCTTCCCGGGGAAATGATGCAGGATAATAAAATCATTGTTTGTGTATGTGTGTTTGTCCTAGATATGTCACACACGGTTTAGATTCTCAGTTTTTTGTTTTGTTTTGTTTTGTTTTAAGTGAAATCTAAGCTGAAACTAAAACCTAAAGCAAGCTTCCTTTGACCTAATTCATATCTAGCTAATAACAGACTGATTTTCCCTTGAGGTTCTAGTATTTGAACACTGTGGATGAGTCCCCTGTTGCCACAAACAGTTCAAAAAGTTTTCATGTAAGTTACATTTATGAAGACACCATCTTTCACTTGTTGTTTTGCTAGAGCTTCATTCCCATTTAAACCATCTTAATCCTTTTTGGAAGTAGGTAGCGTATATTTAAATTGGTAAGTAGTCACTTTAGAATTTCACAGATTTTAGCAGACAAGCCATGAAAATTGTCATCCGTGACATGTTTATGGTAGAGTTTCAGAAAGAATTTTTTATCTCCCCAAAGTTCTAAAGCAATGAGGATAGGTGAGATGATTTTTGTTTAAGAGAAGACTTGAAAGCAAATCTTTCTGAGTCTTTCAATTCCATTTTTATACTGGTTCATTCCAGGATAATTTTAAGGTTAAAATATAACTGTATACAGGTCAGTTCAGTTCAGTCACTCAGTTGTGTCCAACTCTTTGCGACCCCATGAATTGCAGCATGCCAGGCCTCTCTGTCCATCACCAGCTCCCGGAGTTCACCCAGACTCACGTCCATCGAGTCAGTGATGCCATCCAGCCATCTCATACTCTGTCGTCCCCTTCTCCTCCTGCCCCCAATCCCTCCCAGCATCAGAGTCTTTTCCAATCAGCCAACTCTTTGCATGAGGTGGCCAAAGTACTAGAGTTTCAGCTTTAGCATCATTCCTCTCAAAGAAATCTCAGGGCTGATCTCCTTCAGAATGGACTGGTTGGATCTCCTTGCAGTCCAAGGGACTCTCAAGAGTCTTCTCCAACACCACAGTTCAAAGCATCAATTCTTTGGTGCTCAGCTTCCTTCACAGTCCAACTCTCACATCCATACATGACCACTGGAAAAACCATAGCCTTGACTAGACGGACCTTAGTCAGCAAAGTAATGTCTCTGCTTTTGAATATTCTATCTAGGTTGGTCATGACTTCCTTCCAAGAAGTAAGCGTCTTTTATTTTCATTACTTATAGTGCAATGTATATTGTTCATTATTACCTACAAATAGCATTGCCCATATTTGCATATTTGCAAATTATCTCCAAATCTGAAGATGCAATGTTAATATCATCCAGTGGCTCTCCATCAGTTGAGAAGTGGATTTCATACTAAAAAGTTAATTGAAATAGTTATTTAGCACTTGGAATTAACTTCCTGTCTAATTTTCAAAGTCTTGGGGGGATCCAGGGATGGATTCCTGTGGAAAATGGGAAGGGGGATTCTCTAAAAGTATGTACAGCTTAGAATAGTTACAGTCTTTCAGAGCTGGAACTGAAACTCTTACTAGGGCCATAGGGGTCTCATGTTAGATCCAGTAACAAATTCCTCCTACTATTGATATTTTTACTCCTAGTTTTGTATAGGAAAAAATATTTCCTTGGCTTAAAAAAGAATTTATTTATTTATTTGGCTGCATTTGGTCTTAGTTGGAGCATGTGAGACTTTTGTTGTGTCATGCAAGATCTTTCTTTGAGGCACATGGACTGTCTAGTTGTGACCTGTGAGCTCAGTAGTTGTGGCACGTGAGCTTAATTACTCCATGGCATGTTGGATCTTAGTTCCCCAATCAGGGCTTGAACCAATGTCTCCGGCATTGCAAGGCAGATTCTTAACCTGCAGGTTAAAGGGACCAGGGAAGTCCCTTTCCTTGGCTTTTTTTCTTTTTTCTTAAATTCTCAATCAGTTCCTATTGTATACCCCTTTATTCTGCATTTCTTTTTCTGTCGATCACTGAAAATAACTGATGTTCCAAAAATTCTGCCCTAAGCATTGTCTTCTTCCTCTACTCTTCTTGATGCTGTAATACTCATTTAGAACAGAGACACATGCCACTATTAGCTGCTTTCCACTCATAACAGAAGTTGCCAAACATGACATTCCCCCCCCCCTACTAATTATAGAAGTAGATTTAGACTCAGTACAGCTTCTAGGAAGGCCCCATTGATTTATTTGAGTTGCTACACAAAATGAACATTCTGGTTCTTATTGACAGATGCTGAGGACATTGAAAAAGATACTTGCGTGTCCTGGCTTCAGATTCAACCATTAAATGAAAGTCAAAGTCATCACCAGGCTTCACAATCTATCCAAAGCAATCTCTTATCCTTTGCTCTAAATCTTACTAGTCTTCTTTGATAGTAGATATACAGATGCCCCTTTATTTTCAGGTGATAATTTAGTATCCTTCTACTAATTATGCAAACTAGAACACTTGATGTCATCTTTCTTCTCTTTCTCTTTTCCTAATACTTGTGTTCATCACTTTTCAGTTGTACTTCAGAATGATTCCTAACACTTGATGGGATTTTTTTTTTTTTTTTTGTAGTGTTTCATTATCATCGAGGCAGTTCAAACAGCAGTACCTTCTCTCATGGACTATTACAAGAGTTCTCTGAAAGAACACCCTCTTGGTTTACAGCATGAAGACTGGATGGTTGGCCATGGAAACCCATTGATAAAATATGTGGAGAAAAAGTTAGCAAGTTAGTTTTGGACATGATGGGTTAAAAGTGCTCTGAGGATGCTCGTAGCAGTTGTTGAGAAAGAACTGCTCAGGAGGATTACGCTAAGAAGAAAGTGCTACCCCAGAGAGCAGACTGGAAGTTGGCCTTCAATCTGTCTCTTCATCCTGCTAGAGTGATATGTTTTCGAAAACACAAATGTGAATGGTTTCTAAAATTTGTCAACAACTACCCGTAGTTATCAGGATAAAATCACACTACCGTTCCTTAAATTAACATTATCAAGGAAAACATCATGCTGTTGGGTGTTGTCATCTAAACACTTCCGCTGGAGTTCAGCTTTCAAAAATGACAGACTGTCAACTCTCCAACGGGACCTTGCAATTAGAAACTCTAGACAAAATATTTAAAAACCACTATTTGAAGGCACTGGAAAATGAGCAAAATAGAAGATACACTACGATTCCACATAAACAAAACTCTTAAACATGCAACAAATCTATAGGAAGAGAAAGAAGATCAGTGGAAGTAGGCAGGTAGGAAAGGAGGGTGAGATTACAAAGAAACCCTCAGAAACTTCTGAGTGTAATGGATATATTTAATAACGTGCTCATAGTGATGGCTGCTTGGATATATATGCACACACAAATAGATCTACATACAAAACTTATCACACGGCATACTTTATGTGTTACTTTTGGTATGACAATAATCGCTTACCAAAAAGTTTTCATTTCATACAATCAGTTCAGTTCAGTCACTAAGTCGTGTCCGACTCTTTGTGACCCCATGAACCACAGCACATCAGGCCTCCCTGTCCATCACCAACTTCCAGAGTCCACCCAAACCCATGTCCATCGAGTTAGTGATGCCATCCAACCATCTCATCCTCTGTCGTCCCCTTTTCCGCCTGCCCTCAATCTTTCCCAGCATCAGGGTCTTTTCAAACGAATCAACTCTTCGCATCAGGTGGCCAAAGTATTGGAGTTTCAGCTTCAACATCAGTCCTTCCAAAGAACACCCAGGACTGATCTCCTTCAGGATGGACTGGTTGGATCTCCTTGCAGTCCAAGGGACTCTCAAGAGTCTTCTCCAACACCACAGTTCAAAAGCATCAATTCCTTGGCACTCAGCTTTCTTCACAGTCCAACTCTCACATCCATACATGACCACTGGAAAGACCATAACCTTGACTAGACGGACCTTTGTTGGCAAAGTAATGTCTCTGTTTTGTAATATGCTGTCTAAGTTGGTGGCTCAGAGGTTAAAGCGTCTGCCTCCAATGTGGGAAACCCGGGTTCGATCCCTGGGTCAGGAAGATGCCCTGGAGAAGGAAATGGCACTCCACTCGAGTATTCTTGCTTGGAGAATCCCATGGACAGAGGAGTTTGGTAGGCTACAGTCCACGGGGTCACAAAAAGTAGGACACAACTGACTGACTTCACTTTCACTTTCAGGTTGGCATAACTTTCCTTCCAAAGAGTAAGCATCTTTTAATTTCATGGCTGCAATCGCCATCTGCAGTGATTTTGGAGCCGAGAAAAATAGTTAGCCATTGTTTCTACTGTTTCCCCATCTATTTCCCATGAAGTGATGGGACTGGATGCCATGATCTTAGTTTTCTGAATGTTGAGCTTTAAGCCAACTTTTTCACTCTCCACTTTCACTTTCATCAAGAGTCTCTTTAGTTCTTCCTCATTTTCTGTCATAATGGTGGTATCATCTGCATATCTGAGGTGATTGATATTTCTCCCAGAATCTTGATTCCAGCTTGTGCTTCCTCCAGCCCAGCGTTTCTCATGATGTACTCTGCAGATCATTCAGGTATGACCTAAATCAGATCCCTTACGACTACACAGTGGAAGTGAGAAATAGATTTAAGAGACTAGATCTGATAGACAAAGTGCCTGATGAACTATGGATGGAGGTTTGTGACAGTGTACAGGAGACAGAAATCAAGACCATCTCCAAGAAAAAGAAACACAAAAAAGCAAAATGGCTGACTGAGGAGGCCTTACAAATAGCTGTGAAAATAAGGGAAGTGAAAAGCAAAGGAGAAAAGGAAAGATATACTCATTTGAATGCAGAGTTCCAAAGAATAGCAAGGATAGATAAGAAAGCCTTTCTCAGCGATAAATACAAAGAAATAGAGGAAAACAATAGAATGGGAAAGACTAGCCAGAGATACCAAGGGAACATTTCATATACCTAGAGATACTACAAATCAATTTTAAAAAGTTAATAAAAATAGGTAGAAACGTTTCACAAGGTATATGAGTTTCCTATTACTGTAGTAACAAAAAAGTGTGTGTGGTACTCAGTCGTGTCTGACTCTTTTGCAAACCCCTCTGTCCATGGGATTTTCCAGGCAAGAATGTTGGAATGGGTCACCACTTCCTATTGCAGGAGATCTTCCCAATCCAGGGATAGAAGGTAATTCTCATGCATCTCCTGCATTGGCAGGCAGAATCTTTACCACTGAGCCACCTGGGAAGCCAAAATACACAAGCCTTAAAACAACACAAATGTATTATCTTTCAATTAGGGAGCCCCAAAACCCCAATCCCTCTCAAGAGCAAAGTCAAAGGGGCAGCAGAGTGGGTTCTTTCCAGAGACTCTGAGAAAAGAATTTCTTTCCTGGTCTTTTTCAGTTTCTAGTGGCCACTCATATTTTGGGGTTTGTATCTTCCTAATCCATCTTCATAGTGTATCACTCCAATTTATACTTCCAGCCCCACATCACTTCTCCTCTCTTACTCCTCCTGTGTGCCTCTTTTAGGACACTTGTGATTACATCATTATGCCAGGCTTCCAAACAAGCATAAACAACTATCCACTGGAATGCTGATGTCGATAGTACAGTCCAAATAATTGTTAACCTGACAAAGTTTGCCATGGATGTCACTTATCACCACACAATAATTTGTAAAAGAGAATTTGCATTATATTAACTGTGCATATAGAAATATGGCTCTTCAGAAATGCAAATACTGTCTAGAAAATGTTCAGTATATATATTTTGTATAATGTAAACATATGTACTATGAGTAAATTATTTATAAATGATTCCAGGGACAAGGGAAGGTAACACACAGGATTTATATATACATTGAATACTTAAATATGATTTTTAAAAGCAAAAATGAAGTTAAACTCTATATTACAAGCTACAAAAATTAGAGTTATAATAAAAAAAAAAGTGGGCCATGCACTTTTAAGGGGTAAAGTGTTTATAATCATTATATCTTCCCTGAACACAAGCTAGCTTTAATTTGACATGGGAAAGTATTCGTAGATCTACCAGGGACATAATCGGGATATTGAATTATTTTACTAGCAACTTGGCTGTGGTTTGAAAAAAATTTCAGCTCACTTTGGAAGTTTTCCACTACCATCGAAAACTTCTAGAAAATGTTTAATTGCATTTTTACTTTCACTTCACACATAATGAAAGCCACTTAAGGAAGATTTTTCTAAGAACCACTGGAAGCATTAAGGTTCCTAATTTATTGACAAAATAATAAAGGCAATATTCGCTTATCATTTCAACAAAAACTGAGTACCTCTAAGGCAAAGACTGTACTTATACCTGGAAAGGATTATTCTGGAAGGGTGGCATGCATAGTGCCCTTGAAACATTGGTTACTGGATTATCCCCAAGCTATTATTCCTCAAAGTTTATTGTGATGAGAGGAAAGTTCCAGTGGTGGTAAATCTTGGAGGTTGTAGCCATAACTTCTCTTTCCGTGGGTAGCATTGGCATGTCCATAACGACATTCATTACATTTGGCTTCACTCCTTCAGAAGCTGTCTTCCCAGCCAATTGTGAATTCATCATCGTCATTGCCCGTCATCCAGGCCTGAGCATCTCCTATAATTGATCTGGTGGAGGGAGCCGTCTTCCATTTTACAGCAATGCACAGCTCATCCCAAGGATTCAGTCTGATGTGACAGAATTGTTCTCTTTCACAACCCAAAAGTCATATGTCAGTGAACTATTAATACTTTCAGTTTCCTGACCAGTAAAAAAGCTGACGGTGGTTTTATATGTGGCTGTTTCAGCCAATTTGACTTCTTTCTCCTTAACTTCCCAAACTTTTCTCAAAGGCTCAAAATTGGACTCCAGATGGGTGGGGGAAATAAGCAACGGGCATGATTTAAGTTGTAGATTATTAGGGAGACTGGAAATAATTTCAACTCAAATTGAAAGCAATCAATATTGCAAGAAGAATTCACATTAAGAAATCAAAATCTGCAGAACCTAGATGCCCAGTTTGGGTCTGAAATAATTGAGTTATTGCTATCAGTTGGAGCAATCAGACAACACTCACTGTAGATTTCTGTGGTTAGAAAACATGTGTTGGGTAAAATCTCTTGCATCCTTCCAAATCTCTCTAGGGTATTCAGAGCTCAGGACTCAAAAGACTGGAGATTCTGTTGTCTAAAGAGACCTGGAGCAAAAGAATAATGTAGACTAGGTATTTCCACGGGAGAGAGTCAAGTAGGTGTTTTCAGAGTAGCCTAAAGCTGTGATTTTTCTTCCTGGAATTAGTAGTTTGCTCCTTTTCTATCTACCGCTTTCAGAATATTAACCTGATTTTTTCCCCCTTGAATTCTAATCATGGCATTATGGTGATTATGTCTTAATTCAAGAAACAATAATAAAGCCTTTTTAGCAGGTGACAATGCCAGGTGAGCAGTAAGTGCTGAGGCCAAAATATCCTGAAAAAGATTTTGTAATCCAGTAAAATACTCAGTGAATTCTGGCAAATGTTTTATCTTGAACTTACTATTCTGTTCTGTGTAGATGAGATTTGTATAATTACATGATGTATCATAAACTTCTAAAAGGTGAACTTTTTTTAAATTTTGAGGAAGAGAAGGGCATAGTGGGTGATATTTTGCTTTGCTGAAGCACATACAGAGTCCTCAGAATTCCAACACACAGTTGCTGGGACTGATGGTAGCCCCTGAGGGTCCATGCATCATGAGTGATGGAGCCTCAAGTGTGTGTCTGGCTGGGCTTCAGAGAAAATGAGATCCTTCCCCTGTGCTACAAAAAGTTCCTTGACCAATCTCAGGACAAAGAGAAACTCAGGGCATCAACCAAGGCTTGAAGACAAGGTAGACGATAAAGAGGAAGAAAAGCTCTCTGAATGGGCTTCCATGGTGCTCTGTGGCAAAGAATCTGCCTTCAAGTGCAGGAGACGTGGGTTTGATCCTTGGGTTGGGAAGATCCCCTGGAGAAGGAAATGGCAACCTACTCCAGTATTCTTGACTGGAAAATCCCATGGACAGAGAGCCTGGAGGGCTACAGTTCATGGGATCATAAAGAGTCACATATGACTTAGCAATTAAACAACAACAAAAGCAATAGGAAATTCTGAGGCAGTGGAGGAGACTGAATTACATCATTCTTGCTTCTTCACCTCCTCAGATACGCCCTCAGCCCCTTGGGTTACATCTCCTAAAGTAGTTCAGACTATCTTAGTCTACGATGGTCATGGGTCTATCTTTGAGACCTCTTCCCTCTCCTTTGATAAAAAGAATCTGGGATATAACCCTTAAACATGTCTTTATTTCTTTCTACACATCCCAGCTGACCTTAGCGAATGACCACACTGGTAGTAACTATAGTGGCTTAAGAAGAATGTTGCGGTGTCCCCAGTCACCTCCCCTAAGCCTACAATTTCAGTATTTTAAGCTAACAAGAAATAATTACTCTAGTAATTAATACAAGACACTGCTATATGAATTCATTGAATCCAATTGCTTTCCTTGTTGTTTGTAGAGGGAAAGAAAATTGGAGAACTTTTACTATTTGTAAAGTGAGATTATGTATACTACCTAGCATTGTAGAAGAGACGATTAAGTGAAATTAGATATGACAAATACAAAATGGCAAAATGTTTGTCTGAGGAGGCCTTACAAAGAGCTTAGAAAAGAAGAGAAGTGAAAGGCAAAGGAAAAATGGAAAGATATACCCATCTGAATGCAGAGTTCCAAAGAATAGCAAGCAGAGATAAGAAAGCCTTCCTAAGTGATCGATGCAAAGAAATAGAGGATAACAATAGAATGGGAAAGACTAGAGATCTCTTCAAGAAAATTAAAGATAAAATCCATCTTTCATGCAAAGATGGGCACAATAAAGGACAGAAATGGTATGGAGTTAACAGAAGCCAAAGATATTAAGAAAAGGTGGCAAGAATATACAGAAGAAGTATACAAAAAATATCTTAATGATCCAGATAACCACGATGGTGTGATCAATCATCTAGAGTCAGACATCCTGAAGTCTGAAGTCAAGGGGGCCTTAGGAAGCATCACTACAAACAAAGCTACTGGAGGTGATAGAATTCCAGCTGAACTGTTTCAAATCTTAAAAGATGATGCTGTGAAAGTGCTGTACTCAATATGCCAGCAAATTTGGAACACTCAGCAGTGGCCACAGGACTGGAAAAAGTCAGTTTTCATCACAGTTTTCATTCCAATCCCAAAGAAAGGCAAGGCCAAAAAATGTTCAAACTACTGCACAATTGCACTCATCTCACATACTAGCAAAGTAATGCTCAAAATTCTCCAAGCAAGGCTTCAACAGTATGTGAATTGAGAACTTCCAGCTGGATATGGAAAAGGCAGAGGAACCAAAGATCAAATTGCTAACATCTGTTGGATCATAGAAAAAGCAAGAGAGTTTGAGAAAACATCTACTTCTGTTTCACTGACTGCACTAAAGTCTTTAGACTGTGTGGATCACAACAAACTGTGGAAACATCTTAAAGAGATGGGAATACCAGACCACCTTACCTGCTTCCTAGGAAATCTGCAAGTCAAGAAGCAACAGCTAGGAGCAGACATAGAACAACGACTGGTTTGAAATTTGGAAAGGAGTATATCAAAGCTGTATACTGTCACGCTGCTTATTTAACTTACATGCACAGTACATCACATGAAATGCTGGGCTGAATGAATCACAATCTGGAATCAAGCTGACACCAACCTTATGGCAGAAAGTTTAGAGCAACTAAAGAGGCTCTTGATGAAAGTGAAAGAGGAGAGTGAAAAAGTTGCCTTAAAACTCGGCATTCAAAAAACTAAGATCATGGCATCTAGTCCCATCACTTCATGGCAAATAGATGTGGAAACAATGAAAACAGTGTCAGACTTTATTTTCTTGGGCTCTGAAATCACTGCAGATGGTGACTGTAGCCATAAAATTAAAAGACGCTTGCTCCTTGGAAGTAAAGCTATGACAAACCTAAAAGCAAAGACATTACTGCACAAATGTCTGTCTAGTCTAAGCTATGATTTTCCCAGTGGTCATGTGTGGTTGTGAGAGTTGGACCATAAAGAAAGCTGATTGCTAAAGATCAATGCTTTTGAACTGTGGTGTTGGAGAAGATTCTTGAGAGTCGTTTGGACTGCAAGGAGATCCAACCAGTCCATCTTAAAGTAGATCAGTCCTGAATATTCATTTGAAGGACTGATGCTGAAGCTGAAACCCCAATACTTTGGCCACCTGATGCGAAGAACTGACTCACTGGAAAAGACTTTGATGCTGGGAAAGATTGAAGGCAGGAGTAGAAAGGGATGACAGAGGATGAGATGGTTGCATGGCATCACCAACTTGATGGACATGAGTTTGAGCAAGCTCTGGGAGTTGCTGATGGACAGGGAAGGGTGGTTTGCTGCAGTCCGTGAGGTCACAAAGAGTCAGACATGACTAAGTGACTGAACAGAACTTAACTGTTATGACAAACTCCAGATCCTGCTTGTATGTGTATATAGTCAAAATATGATAGCTTTTATTGTAATACTTATTAGCTAATAAGAGAAAGTTAGAGCCCAGAAATGTTGCTAACTATTCTTAAAGTTTGTTATTTAATGTCTGCTTTTTTTAAGCTTTAAATTTATAGTGTTGGTTTAACTTAACATGATGAATGTCTTCTTTCTTTGTTTCTTTTCCAGGTGACTTTCTTGAGAAGAAATAAAGAGCAATCATTTAACAAGGCTGGGAGTGAGAGCATAGGGTTGAGTTAGCAGGTGGATCTTCAAGTCAAAGCAAGCAAATGGAAAATTCAAGTTCACTCATGAAGAGGGCATAGATCAGACAATATTTGATGATCTGAGTGTTAGTTGACCCCTTAGAGTCAAGTCAGCTCAAAGGCAAGCCAGACTTGGAGGACAGGGGGCTATGCAGCTCTGAGGCACTGGAAAAACCAAACAGAAATATAGAGAGAATCTCTGGTCTTAGAACAGAGGTTGTTTGCTTTTTGCCAGATTAATATTTCTCATGAGTACTTGATACACAGGTTAGAGGTAGAGTTTGAAGAGGTAGTATTGGCCACCTGATGTGAAGAACTGACTCATTGGAAAAGACTTTGATGCTGGGAAAGATTGAAGGCAGGATGAGAAGGGGACAACAGAGGATGAGAGGATTGAATGGCATCACCACCTCGACGGACGGAGTAGGCTCCGGGAGTTAGTGATGTACAGAGAACCCTAGCATGCTCCAGTCTATAGGGTCACAAAGAGTCATACATGACTGTGCAACTGAACTGAACTGAAGATGTAGTGACCTGATTCTGGTAGAGCAGAAAAAGAGTATGTAGAAGTGAAAGGAGGCCCTTGTATGGATATAGAAGCATTAACATTTACCACCTCTCAGATACATCAGATATTGTGGGAAATTGAACTGTATTTCTCAGCTCTCTTATGTACCACTTAATAATTCAATAAATAGTTACTCGATGTACTGAGAAGACAACCCTTCATGTGGTGCGTTAATTTCAATGTGGCAGCTCTTATTATCATAAGAACTAAGCAACAGAAGGGACCTTGTTTAGCATCTTTAATTTTCCTTGTGAATTGTTTATGATAGGAGAACAAAATCAGGTCACCTAAAGGAAAGATTTAGTCCTAAAAAAGAGCCACTTAACAGGCATGTATTACCACCGTTCAATGGAAATTAATAAAGTGTTAGTATTTACAAATTTTCTTTTAGTATAATGTGTTATGGAAATAGTATTCATTTGCACTGGAATTTGCATTGCATTAGGAATTTTGTCCACCTCTGAAAAGTAGGATCAGAGAGAATTATATATAATATATAATACAATTATTTTTATAAGTATGCTTTATATATATTATTATATTTAAAGAAAAAGAGAGAAGAGGGAACATGCCCAGACAGCCAATTCCTGGCTCAAGTATCTTATCAGTAGGGTCATAGTAACATAATTACCAAGTTTGGCCACTTGTGGCCTCACCTAAGTGATTACAGCGTATCAGCATTCCTACTAAATCACACCAGTTATTCTGGGCGTACCCGGGGGTATGTCACATGTACTTGGAAATACCTGCTCTCTTTCTTCCATTTGATGTCCTCCTCAAAGCCTACTGACTAGAAGTCCTTTGATGAAATCCCTACATTTTGCTCTTGCTGTGGTCCTGGAACAGGGTCCATCACACGGTCCTAGGATGCTACTGAATTCCATGTATAAATGGAGAGAATTTCATCCTCCACTTCTGATACCTCACTAGTCACTGGGGCTCTGAAACTGCACACTTACATCCTGAATCTCATAATATGCCTCCTTCAAATGGACCTTTTATCATCTGCTTGCAGCTAGTCCTTTTCCTTCTAGGTGGGGTCTTAGAGATAGTCTCTCAAACTGTTGAGAACCATCTCCCCAAATAAAAGCTTCCTTATTGTTTCTTAATTTCCTTAAATCTGCCCTAAGGATGATGTCAGTCTTCCCTGGTGGCTCAGATGGCAAAGAATCTGCCTGCCAATGCAGGAGATCCAGGTTCGATCCCTGGATCAGGAAGATCCCCTGAAGAAGGGAATTGGCTACCCACTCCAGTATTCTTGCCTGGAGAATCGCATGGACAGAGAAACCTGGTGAGCTACAGTTCATGAGGTCTTAGAGTGGACACGACTGAGTGACTAACATTTCACTTTCACTGCTATATATATATTTTTTATCTTCTGTCATGTATTTTCTGATATGTGATATTTATGAAAAACAGTATTTAAGTATCATGTGAAACCATAGATACAGCCATCATAACCCTTCCTATTGCCTTGAAAAGAGGAACAGAATTCTTCAAGTCTGCCCATGCTAGGTTGTGGTGGGTACCACAAGCTAGGCAAGGCCGATGGTAGGATGTGGGTGTTACATGCAAAAGCAGTGTGATTTTTATAATACCCAGTGGGGAAGTTCAGGCCAGAAATGAAGCTTGGGGTCTAGCAGGTAGACATGTGATGTGTTTGAGAATGGGGATGGTTTTGGGTTGGAAGTTCTGGCAAGACAGGATGGTAGCACCGTGGGAAGACATTCCATGCACTCAGGCAAGGGTGAAATTCATGTTTCAGGCCAAGCATGGGGAAATAATGGAGAGAGAGGGACCAGGCCAGAGACTGTATGAACAAATGATCACAGATAAACTACTTTATGGCTATGCATTTAAATTGCAAATCACTGAACATTCATGAGAATAACCTTGTATTTTAAGTCAGTCTGTAGGTGCTCACTTTTTTGAGGAATCACATGGCTTTTCTGAAATCATATGGGACTTCCCTGGTGGCCCAGTGGATAGGAATCCATTTGCCAATGCAGGGGACAGGGGTTCAATCCCTGATTCAGGAAGATTCTACATGCCTTGTAGCAGCTGAGCCCATGCAGCTACTGAAGCCAACTGCCTGTGCTCTATAGGAAGAGAAGCCACCTCAGTGAGAAGCCTGGACACCACAGTGAGGGTAGCCCCTGATCACTGCGGCTAGAGAAAGCAACAGCCAAAAATCAATCAATAAAATAAAAACAGACATTGCTACAATGTGACTGAGTCTATGTTCTAATCCACTGAACTGAAACTGGTGTTCTAAACCTATCTCAGGAGAAAAATAAATTGCTTAAAATGGCTAATTTGTCTTTCATTCTAAGACTTCTTTTCACTCCCAATCTTTTAAAACATCAGTAACTCATCACAAAGAAAGTAACTTTCTAAATCAAAATTCTTCTTCTATGTCTCAAAAGCCATCTGGACCTTGCCTCTCCCAAAACCCCCTTAACTTTGAGTCCTAGTAAAAATGAGAGTGTGCTGATCCCCAGCCTCCCCCTCCTCCAAATAAAAGCCCGTTTGTTTCCATAGGATCTTTTTTAAGATGTCTCCAAATTATATGGCTTACTTACAAGCACGATGAGAGAATGTGCAGCTGAAAAGTCCATATATAGCCCCATCCAAAACCAGAAACATTCTCAAAGGAAAACACACTTTAGATTTGGGAGTGTTTTTAATTGCTTATGTGCCTCATCCCAGCCTTAGTGCTTACATTCTGAGTAAGCTGCCAATTTATAATCATGGTTTAGCCATTCTGACTTGTTCCTCACTCAGGTAAACTCTTAATGGGCTTCCAGGTAAAGATAACTTGCTGCTTGCATGCTTTTGAATGTATCAGTGAAAAAGGTACTTCAAGAAATGAATCCAGTATATTTTAAGCTGAATATATTGTGAAAGCAGGAAAACTGTCATGTAGACTAGAGCATTAGTCAAAACTGGAATGCCTTTACTTATGAATATATCTAGTGAATATACTATTACTTAAAAGCCTCTGATTTAAAAAAAAGAAAGCAATACAAGTCAGGTAGACCTAATTCAACCAACCAGCAGTTTAAAAAGTTAGAAAAGAGATAAACAGATGGGAAAAGAGCCCAGCACCCTTACTTCCTTTCATCCAAGAGTGAGAACTTCCAATAAGCTTTGGACAATGATTTAGAAGTGGGGAAACACAAAGGAATTGCATTGGCTCTCTCTACATATTGATTAACAGTTTTTAAGCCCATCAGTCATACTTTAATTTCTATGTGTGATGTGTTTAACATGAGCTCCCAATCCACCTGATTGGATTACCTCACTACCCATAAAAGAATCAGCAGCTAGTGGTTAAAACTGTAATTAGAATCAGGCAGTAATTGTCATGGGGGGAGTCTGTTGGGGGGACCCTTTCACCCCTTCTGTTTAAATTTTTCCATACAGATGATGAATAATAATTATATTTCAGCCAATTACCTCTGAGGTAACACAGTGTATATGTGACAGGATAACCAAAGAATTTAAATATCTGAACTCTATTTCTTCTTTTTTCATAAAGTAGTCAGTAAAATACTGAAAGTAGGCTTATTATTCACAGTCTCTGATTTTAGTAAAATTGGAGAGTGGTCAGAGCTGGGTCCTGTCTTGAATGCTCCCTATATATTCCATCATATTTCTGTTCTGTGGACCAAGAGTCTTAAAGAAACATATAGTGTCTGTTTTAGGATATAAATGAACACAAAATTCTATTTTTAAAGAGGTTGAAAATATATTTCTTTTCTTTTTTGTATCATGTTGCTGAGAGAGATGTTTTCTGTGGATGCAAGTACCAAGTCACTTCAGTCGTGTCCATCTCTTTTTGATCCTATGGACTCTAGGTTCCTCTATCCATGGGATTCTCCAGGTAAAAGTATCAGAGTGGGTTGCCATTTCCTCCTCCAAGGGATCTTCCTAACCCAGAGATTGGACTCCCATCTCTTACATCTCCTGAGTTAGAACTAGTTCACCACGAGCACCACTTGGGAAATCCCAGGGGTTTTATAATCCTGTTTTGTTTTGTTTTTTAATTAGTTTTATTGCAAAATTCACTCCCAAGAAATAGACATTATTCAGGATTTTGTTGAAAGCATTTATCTTATTTATATATACAACTTTTAAAGTTATTTTCTGGTTAAAAAAATATAATGTCAGTTCTAAGACACAGAGGTCTTGAAAAACCAAAATGGTTTTAGATTAGCAATTATGTGATAAAAGATATAGTGACACTACTTTTAAGACGTGACTTGAAAAATTAGTCTTTGAAAGTCCTAAAATTAATTAAATCAAAGATGTAAAAGGAAAACTTCAGTGTTATAGAAAATAAAACTGGAAAATCATATAACTGAGTGAAAAAAGGGATTTGGAATTTAGTATAAGATGCTATAAGTTGAATTCATTCCACAAAATTCACACATGGACAGATTGAAATGGAAGAAGCTACTTGTGATATCATGATTTATAATAAGAAATATATATTTGGTTTTGGTCCCCATTTCTGGCACAGAGCTCCTCAAATCCTTTGAATCTCCTAAGTTACGAGAACAATAAAGGCGTCTTTTGTTATGTTACTGAGGTGACTTTTGGAAAGCACCTAGGGAGGGGACTGATGGCCAGGAGAATCTAGCATGTAATTAGAGGGTTGGCTATTTCAGTCCCATCCCCACTCCAACCTCCAGGGAGGTCCCAACAATCACCAATAGCTAATGAGCTAATCACTTATGCCTATGTAATGAAGATTCCATAAAACCCCAAAAGGATGGAATCAGAGAGTTCCTGTTGGGGAACGCATGGAGATGTGGAGAGAGTCTGGGGACTCTCCCATTGTCTGGGGAGGGGGTGGAAATGCCAAGCCCCTTGCCATGTGCCTTGCCCTCTGCATCTCTTCTATCCGGCTGCTCCTGAGCTATATCTTTATGTAATAAAGCGGTAATCTGGAAAGTTACATGTTTCTCTGCGCTCTAAGAGCCACTCTAGAAAATTAACTGAACCCAAGGAGGGGTGTCACTTAAACCTCTGCTCTATGGCTGGTCCATCAGAAACACAGGTGACAACCTGGGCTTGTGACCAGCATCTTAAGTGGAAGTCTCATGAGACTGAACACTTCTCCAGTGGGACCTGATGTATCTCAGTGTCATGAAGTCTGAATTGAATTGAAATTCACTCTAGAATTCCTGCCTGCAGAATCCCACGGACAGAGGAGCCTCACTGACTACGATCCACAGGGTTGCAAAGAGTTGGACACACTGAAGTGATGCATGCACACACATAGGACACTCAGCTGATATTTCAAGAGTTGCTTGTTGATGGAGAAACATCCCACAATGAAAGCCTGTGGAGAACCCAAAAGAACTACATCTCTTTCCCTTTCACAGCATTAGACAATTTTCTGCTTCCACCTTACTCCAAAATCACTGCAGATGGTGACTGCTGCCATGAAATTAAAAAATGCTTGCTCCTTGGAAGAAAAGCTATGACCAACCTAGACAGAATATTAAAAGAGACATTACCAACAAAAGTCTGTCTAGTCAAAGCTATGGTTTTTCCAGTAGTCATGTATGGATTTGAGAGTTGGACTATAAAGAAAGCTGAAAGTGAAGTCACTCAGTCGTGTCTGACTCTTTGCGACCCATGAACTGTAGCCCACTGAGCTCCTCCATCCATGGGATTCTCCAGGCAAGAATACTGGAGTGGGTTGCCATTTCCTTCTCCAGGGGATCTTCCTGACCCAGGGAATGAACCCAGGTCTCCCACACTGCAGGCAGACGCTTTAACCTCTGCACCACCAGGGAAGCCCTTAAAGAAAGCTGAGCACCAAAGAATTGATGCTTTTGAACTGTGGTGTTGCAGAAGACTCTTGAGAGTCTCTTGGACTGCAAGGAGATCCAACCAGTCCATCCTAAGGGAGATCAGTCCTGAATATTCACTGGAAGGACTGATGCTGAAGCTGAAACTCCAGTACTTTGGCCACCTGATGCAAAGAATTGACTCACTGGAAAAGACCCTGATGCTGAGAAAGACTGAAGGCAAGAGAAGGGGATGACAGAGGGTGAGATGGTTGGATGACATCACTGACACAATGGACATGAGTTTGAGTAGGCTTCAGGAATTGGTGATGGACAGGGAGGCCTGGTGTGCTACAGTCCATGGGGTTGCAGAGAGTCAGACACGACTGGGCGACTGAACTGAACCCTACTACATGCACACACATGTAGATGCACAGACTAAAGCCAAATTAAAACAAAAAGTGTGCATGACGATTATGATAGCGTTTAACCATAAATCTCAGACAGAAAAATGATGGATCATAATTATTTCACCCTCTGTCTCTGAGCCAACATGAGTTTCTGTACTAAATGTTCGCTCTCTTCTTTCCCTCTTTTATCACATATCATTCCAACCCATGCTTACCTTACTTCTAGCCATTGCTAAAAGCTGCTGCTGTTTTATTGTGTCTTTTCTCATCTCTATAGGTCACTTTGTTTCTAAAAGTCCAGTTCATTTCTTTTCTCATTTTCTGTTGACATTAATATCTTGTTTCTTTAATTCCTTGTGCAGTGATTAATATCTGTCTTGATATAGTATAAAGAGCCTTGACTTGGGCCTTCATAAATTCCAGTTACTAAGGTAAATGTCTTAATATCTCTGGACACCAGGTCCATGATATGTAAAATGAGGGGGAGCTTGAGAGGACCTTGAAACTCTAAACGTTGTGCAATCCTTCCTACACAGGTAGCTTAGCATTTTCATATTGTTCCTTGCTCAGCAGCAATTTAACAAATGGATGTTCTATCTCTCTGATCTCCAGGAGCATACACTGGGACTTCTTTTTCTGTTGTACCTTATAGGTTTCTAGCACAGTTCTAATATTTTATAGATATTCCATAAGTGTTCATTGATTAGTTTACTGAAGCTCCTTTGGACGAATTTTCATTTCATATCATTACTACCAAAAGTGTAGTGCAGAAGTGAACACATAAGGCAATTACCAGGAAATTAATAGAAAAAATTAAGACAACAATGCAACAGAAATGACTCTACCTTCTATATTGCCTGATAATTATCTATATTTGTAACTTGCTCCTTGGCCCTTAATAATTATACCAATAATTTAAAGTGTAAATGGGTAAATGTTGTAGGGGTAAACTTAAAGGTTGTGTTAAAGAAATGATTCTTAATTTAGGGAGGGAGGAGAAATGGGAAACTTTGAGAATCTGATGTCAGCTATGGGCTTTCTCCAAGATGGTTTACAGGTTCCTTACCTGTGATGTAAATGTCATGTTTACCTAAATCCTGAACATGGGTACAATGTTTCATTTTTCAAGGGTTTTCTTTAAAAGAAGAGGTCAGTCACTGCTGCTCCACTTAAAGTTCTTTTGAAATGAGAAGTCTCTTTTAGCACATATGACTGAAGCAGAGGTGGATGTGTCTTACAATCTATGTAAAGACTGGTTTAAGCAAACATATAGAGGCCAATCAGACTCCTTCCTTGGGAGTTTGAAAAGGAGGTAACATTTTAGATTCAAGTTAGTTGGTAGAGTATTCTAGAATTAGAAATCTCTTTGGTCTTTGGAGATGGTGTGGACAATTTTAAACCATGAATAAACTAAAGAGGAACTAGAGGAAAACCTTGGTAGAGAACATACAAAAAAATTGACGAACAACATATGTGGAGATGCAAAATCAAGGGCACACATAGCCTAAACGTAAAAGAGAGTATGCCCTTGGTTCCGAGTAGCTTTTCCAACCTTCATTCCCGTTTGTACTGTATTCACTACTCTTGGATGCTGTTCAAACCCTGACTTTCATAAATCCCGCATCCCTACCACACACACACACACACACACTCACCATTTTCTTGAATTAGTTTACAATTGGTCTGTTTCTCATAGCCAAAACGAGAATAAGCATTAATCTGAGATATTTTCTATGCTGCTTATGGTAGAAAATAAGATTTTTTTCCTCAGGGTGGAAATGTTGATGATGCAATTAATTTCCATAAGACGCTGAGAAGATGAAGGTTTTGTGTGATGGTTAACGCTTTTTTTAATTCTTAAATTTTTAATATTTATATTATTTCCTCTGAATACTTTGCAATTTATTTTATGGAAACAATGAAAATGATATAGTAGCCAAAAATTATTAGTGTGAAAAGAATTAAATAAAAATAAAATTTATATGTTTAAAAATAAAAATTTTAATGTAATTTTCAAAACTTCTAGGAATTGAATAGCAGTCCAGTGGTTTGGACTCCTTTCTTTCATGGCCCAGAGCCTTGATTTGGGAACTAAGATCCCACAAACTAAGCCATCCCACCAAAAACAAAGAAAACAAGACAAAACTTCTAAATAAGTCATGGTAAATATAAAGAAGCAAAATAATTTTTTAACCAACATGTTTTACCTGCATTTACATAATAGCAACAATTGTGATTTCTATTTGAAGAGACAAATCTTAATAAAACTATTTTATGATATGTGAAGGCATCTGCTTTTTGATTATGCAAATTTCATGCTTATAATATCTTTTCTTTTGAACATATTTTCAGCTACTTGATTGTGTCTTGAAATTTTATCCTTACACATGTCACATAGTCTTGAGCTTAACTGATTCCATGGTATATATTCAAGAGGCATATAGTAAATATTAACACAATTTTTATTAACTTGTATGGAACTCTGATGGGCTGCTCAAAAGCTCTACCAGGGATTACACTCAGAGTCATATCCTTTCTTCTGAAAAAATAATATTTTGTACAATGATTTTTAAATGCTAAGTAATTCTCAGATGTTTCCAGTGGCTGTGGGGAATACCATGGGACATATGAAAAAGAAGGAAGGAGGCCAAGAATGGAGCCAGAACCACACTCTGCTGGTTACTCGACAACTCCGTTTTCAATAGACTTGCCAGTATGAAAGAAAAAGTTTTGGCTTGCCAGGAAGTCAACATGGGATTCTCAGTTTACTAACCTGTGGGTTTTGTTACTGTATTGAGATGCTGAAGGATTTTATTCCTCTCTTGTAGGTTTGCTTTTTGAATTTCTGATCATAGGAACATGAAATGACCTCTTCTGGAACACAAATAAAATACTCAATGCCTATTTATCTGTTGTACTGGCAAATATTTTGAAGTATTTGAATAAAATAAGCCTTATTAATTTTTCCAACTTTTTATTGTAAGAAATGTTCTTAAATGTGCGTGATACAAAAATAGTGTATTCACTTTTCAAAAACATAATTTTTGGTTAAAATAAGCAATACCATAATACTTAGAAAACAGAATTGGTGAGAAGATATGGATTGGATTTTTGACTCAGCCCCATCATGAACTTGCCCAATGCCTTTGGGCAAGTCACTGGTCTTCATTCCACCTCTGCATTAACATCAAAAACAGAAAGAATAATACCCTTTATACTTTGTTGGAAGGTTGGTGTAATCACAGAGATTATGTTACAGAATGTAAGAAATAGAAGGAATTTAATGGTCATTCCAAGCCCACTAATGTAGCATGGACAATAACTAAGCACAGCAGTATTGAGTAATCATTTGTTTCCCCAGTCTCCATACATAGCTTCCTCTTTACACTTTTATGAGAATGCTTGAGTCACATGTGTTAATTCTCTACCATATATCACCTGACTAATCCATATGAACTTGAGAACAGAGAAAATGTCATCTTCATATTGGCATTTCATATCCATTTTTCTTAATTTATTCCTGCTCAGCATTCCTAGGGAAAGATTGTTCTGATCCCATACCCTTGTTATATATTTTCACCACATCCTCTGCTTTCTTGGTAACACTATCACAATAGTAATTTTACATATAAAATCATAAATATATATAATTACATTAAATAGATATATTTGCATAGTTTATATATATATTATATGTATACATATATATACAATGATTGGGTTAATGTTTTTCTATCCAACCTGTTATGTTGCATTTCCTCATCTATTACTTGTGAATAATAAAGATATCCAGCTTATATAATTATTGTGAAGAACATTTGATTAACAGTATACAGAACATACAAGAGGAATTCAATGAATTATTATTATTGCTCTTATTATTATTACTATTAATATCCAGGCAATCTGTTTATCACTGGGAATGATGATAGAGATTAAAACGGCTCTTCATATCAGGCTGGACATGATAATTTTAGGTTTAATATGTTGTAAGTTTATCTCTAATGTGAAGAGCCAACTCATTGGTAAAGACCCTGATACTGGGAAAGATTGAAGGCAGGAGAAGGGGATGACAGAGGATAAGATGGTTGGACGGTATCACTGACTCAATGGACATGAGTTTGAATAAGCTAAGGGAGATAGTGAAGGACAGGGAAGCCTGCCCTACTGTAGTCCACAGGGTTACAAAGAGTTAAACACAACTGAGCGACTGAACAACTACAAGGTTATCTCTATGCTGCCTTATTGGTGGGTCATTCGCAGGATATCTTTTCATCTCTTCATTCTAGAGGTAGATAATTCTTTCAGGTAGAGGAGTCACAAGGCAGACTTAAGAAAAACCATAGAGAGTCAATTTTCAGGCTGGGAAGATCCCCTGGAGAAGGGAATGGCTACCCAATCCAGTCTTCTTGCCTGGAGAATTCCATGGACAGAGAAGCCTGGTGCACTACAGTCCATGGGGTCTCAACAGAGTTGAACACGACTTAGCAACTGAATAACAGTAACAACCACAACATATGATTGCAGTGTAATGGTATCTTGCCAAACACATGCTTATAGAGAATTGCAGTCAATTCTGTCCCATGTATATTTGAATTTCTGCTGCTGCTGCTGCTAAGTCGCTTCAGTCATGTCCGACTCTGTGTGACCCCATAGACAGCAGCCCACTAGGCTCTGCCATCCCTGGGATTCTCCAGGCAAGCTAGACCCTAGAAAATGCCAGAGAATAAGACATATAGAGACTTTCCATTGAGGAGAAGACTTCAGTGTAACACTTATACAAGTTAAGTCAAAATGTAGAAGACTGAGGCTACTATAGGACAACTAAATATTTCTGAGAAACCAGCCTGCTAGCAAAGAAATGTAGTAGAAAAATAAAGTCTATGATAATCTGGAAAAAAATAAAAATGCAGTTTTTAGGATCATACGCAAAGGGTGAGCAATTTAAAGGTGAAAGGATCAATATTATTTTTCTTCATTCTCATGAAACTGGGTAGCCCAATTCAAAATAAGCACTCAGTAAGCTGGTAACATCTTCAGAGTTGTCAAATGATGACAGGTTAAGTACCTTGCAAATTTAAAAGCAATTAAAATTATTGAGTATGTTGTTTCATGAATGTGTCTAAATTTGAAAATTGAAACTACATTCTGTACAATTGTCTTTTAAATGATGAGATAAAAGTATTTCTTTTTCAGTGTTTATTATGAAGTTAAGCAGTTTTTATAAATAAATGCAGTTGACAGGTATGGGTGAATTTATGGAAGGTAGCTTTGAACAATTGAAGTGAGAGTTTAACATTATAAGGTTTGATATAAGAAAGGGAAAATAGTTATCATGCTGCAGAAGAATTTTGTGACATTTTCTGCAAAGTAATTTCTGACTATAATTTACTCCCTGAATTATTTTATAATGGAGTTATAAATGATATAAAATAAATTATTTTCTATTTATATAAAATGTAGATTAAAATTTAGGATACTTTATATTTTATATATTATTATTTATAATCATATATATGGTGATGCTTGCCAACTATGACCAATCCAATGAATATTGGTGAATAAAATATTTCCAGTTTTAAGACATGCATCTTTTTGAACTAAAAGCACTCATAGAACAAAATCTTTAACTGAATACTCCACTTTTACTAGAGTGTTCAAAAATACCATATACTTCCTTCTTGCTTATTGCCCAACTCTTTGTGACCTCATGGACATTTTTCATGGGATTTTCCAGGCAAGAATACTGGAGTGAGTTGCCATGTCCTCCTCTAGGAAATCTTCCTGATTCAGAGATCGAACCCAAGTCTCCTGCATTGCAGGCAGATTCTTTACCATCTGAGTCACCAGGGAAGCCCATTTGCTTATAAAGAATCAGCTAATTTATTCCTGATAAATTGTGTTCATCCTGATGTTTGATTGCTTTTTAACGTTCACAGTACACTATGTACTGTTTTTTAATAAGGATACTGAGGCATAAATAAATTTAAAAGTAGCAGGGAGTTATATCTGTCCCTATAGGTGTCTAATGAGAGAACAAATAACTATTTTGAGGGATTTTGTCACCTGGGAAACATTAGAATTTTTTTGGACTCAGTCATTTGACTAAATGATTATAAACATTTGTTTTTAAACTAACATTGGTTGCAATTACCTTCTGTGCAGGACACTGTATTAGGTGATGTAAGGAAACAAAACTTGAGTGAGCTGTATTTTGTGTTCTCAAGTTACTTCAAGTCTAATTGTGGAGATATATGCACACAAATAATTTTAATAAAAGATAACATTTGATACATGATAGAAGAATAATTTATAAAGATATGAATGGAGGCAAAGATAAGTTTGTGGTGCTCAGTCATTTCCAACTCTTTTGCAACCCCATGGACTGTAGCCAGCCAGACTCCAATGTCCACAGGATTTTCCAGGCAAGAATACTGGAGTGGGTTGCTAGTTCCTCTTCCCAGGGGATCTTCCCAAACCAGGGATCAAACCCGTGTCTCCTGTGTCCCTTGCACTGCAGGTGGATTCTTTACTGCTGAATCATTAGGGAAGCTCAAATTTAGCTTATGCTAAGTCACTTCAGTCGTGTCCAACTCTGTGCGACCCCATAGATGGCAGCCCACCAGGCTCCCCTGTCCCTGGGATTCTTCAGGCAAGTACACTGGAGTGGGTTGCCATTTCTTTCTTCAATGCATGAAAGCGAAAAGTGAAAGTGAAGCCGCTCAGTCGTGTCTGACCCTCAGCGACCCCATGGACTGCAGCTTACCAGGGTCCTCCGTCCATGGGATTTTCCAGGCAAGAGTACTGGAGTGGGGTGCCATTGCCTTCTCTGAAATCTAGCTTAGGAAGGGACAAATACTAGGTAAAACTTCATGGGAATAGTGACTTTCAAGGTTTACCTTGAAAATGGCATTGAACATTGGGGGAAGCAACATCGGGGAAGGCTTCTCAGTGGACGGAGCAGAGAGGACACTGGTGTGGAACTGAGAAAATTCTAAGCATATTAAAGAACCAGAAAACTGAAGTGAATTATGTGTTGGTTCCTTTGGCGTCTAATCCTGTTCTCTACATAAAGTATCTGCTTATTGAATTAAAATGAAATAAGCTGGAATTAAACATCTATAAACTAAGAAATGTTTACCCACACAAGCATTATTTTGAGACAAGAGATTTTGACTCTTCCAGTTGGTGGTGGTTTATTAGTTCCATGTTCCCTACCAGACCTCCTGTCATAAAACAACCCATGCAATTGACAACTATGGCACCTGGCCAGGGTAGGCAGCTTCAGTTGGTGTGCTTCCCCTGCCACTACGGTGCCTGGCCAGGGTGGGTAGCTTCAGGCAGTGTGTTTCCCCTAACACTTTCAACAGGAGTTACAGATAGAACAAGTCTGTGGGTCAGAGGACCCTGACTTTGCAGCCCTCTGGTTACGTACTTTTGGACAAAGGCCTCATCTCTGTATCTCAATTACTACCAAATAATCTCTTAGGTCATTTCTAATTCTTTTGTAATAATATCTTTTTAAAACAACGAAATGAACATTAACTTTTTTTTCAGTTTGAAACTCCTCCAGATTGTCAAGATTAAAACAAAGGAGCCAAGTCATAAATCTGAATGAAGATTTGAGAGTGAAGGAATGTGTTAAAATAATATTGTTCTCCTAAATCCCTTTCTAAAGGTGTAAATTGCAATCTGACATAACTGCCATTCTGAGTTGTTTTGTTTAACAATTGGGTTTAATTAGACAAATAGCTCTGTAAAACAAGAAAACAGATGGGCCATCAAATTTAAAATGTGGAAGCCCAGTAAAATAATCTGTTAGCCTCGGGCCAGGCAATTGTGACCCAATAGCAAGAGAAAATACAGGGCAGAAATATTTAGGAAGATACTTGTTACTATGTTTTAAACAACATGAACAGAAGTAGATGTTACCATCCTCAAATATTTGATATTATCTAATTAATAACAAAACCCAACTATTTGGACATTGTTGATCAATGTTTGAACTGTGGTGTTGGAGAAGACTCTTGAGAGTCCCTTGGACTGCAAGGAGATCCAACCAGTCCATTCTGAAGGAGATCAACCCTGGGATTTCTTTGGAAGGGAATGATGCTAAAGCTGAAGCTCCAGTACTTTGGCCACCTCATGAGAAGAGTTGATTCATTGGAAAAGATTCTGATGCTAGGAGGTATTGGGGGCAGGAGGAGAAGGGGATGACAGAGTATGAGATGGCTGAATGGCATCACTGACTCGATGAATGTGGGTCTGAGTGAACTCCGGGAGTTGGTGATGAACAGGGAGGCCTGACGTGCTGCGATTCATGGGGTAGCAAAGAGTCGGACACGATTGAGTGACTGAACTGAACTGAACTGATGAATGTTTGATGAAACTCTTCAATTTAGAACATCCATTTACTGAATGTGGCTTTAGTGGTAAGGAACCAACCTGCCATAGCAGGAGACACAAGAGACGTGGGTTCGATCCTTGGGTCGGAAAGATCCTCTGGAGGAGAAAATGGCAACCTGCTCTAATAATCTTGCCCAGACAATCTCATGGACAGAGGAACCTGGCAGGCTACAGTCTATGGGGTCACAAAGAGTTGAACACAACTGAAGTGACTTAGCACACACAACAGGAACTTCTAAAACTGTTCTTTAATACCCATGGACCTGTGGTGGTACTGAGGTAGGAGATATTGGCCCCAGAGCTGGACACCTGAGGTTTGTCAGTTCAGTTCAGTTTAGTCCCTCAATCGTATCTGACTCTTTGCGACCCCGTGGCCTGCAGCACACCAGCCCTTCCTGTCCATCACCAACTCCAGGAGCCTACTCAAATGCATGTACATTGAGTCAGTGATGCCATCGAATTGTCTCATCCACTGTCCTCCCCTTCTCCTCCCACCTTCAATCTTTCCCAGCATCAGAGTCTTTTCCAGAGAGTCAGTTCTTCGCATCAGGTGGCCAAAGAACTGGAGTTTCAGCTTCAGCATGAGTCCTTCCAATGAATATTCAGGACTGATTTCCGTTAGAATGGACTGGTTGGATCTCCTTGCAGTCCAAGGAACTCTCAAGAGTCTTCTCCAACACCACAGTTCAAAAGCATCAATTCTTTGGTGCTCAGCTTTCTTTACAGTCCAACTCTCACATCCATACATGACTACTGGAAAAACCATAGCCTTGACTAGATGGACCTTTGTTGGCAAAGTAATGTCTCTGCTTTTTAATTCACTCTCTAGGTTGGTCATAACTTTCCTTCTAAGGAGTATGTGTCTTTTAATTTCATGGCTGCAATCATCATACGCAGTGATTTTGGAGCTCTCCCAAAATAAGTGAAGTACAATTCTAGCTTTGTTCTCACCCAGACACTCCAAGGACAAATTAGTGGTAAAAGCTGAACTCCACTAAAGCAAAGAGTAAGGTGCCCACTCCCAAGGTTCAGGAAGACTTCCCTGTCTGCATTCTCAGGAAGTTTTCTTGGGAGTAGAAAAGGGAGGGGGCCCCACCCCATAATATGGATATGTGCTCACAGGCTTCTGCGGTGGGATCCATCTTAGAAAAAAGTTGCACACGCATCTTGGGGAGGGTCCAGGGACCAGTCAGGTGTGAAGTAAGAAACAAGATAATTAGATAAAGGTAAACAAAGACCTGGAGGAATGTCCTATGTAAGTGACTTACATCATCTGACTTAACTGCGCTCCTCCTAATTAAATCGGACAGCCATATCCTTTCTCTCCAGGTGTGTGTTTCTGCCTGGGTTTTGACTTCCTGCACTCCTCACTCAGGACACCTGCACTCCTCTTCGGGTGTGCATTTCTGCCTTCCACCCCTGAATTCTTTTAAATGTTTCTCTGTGTGCACTCCCATACATTGTGCTGTGTCTCTAATAACACACTTTGTACCTGTTTTTACAGTTTATGCCTCCTGTATACATTCTTGCTTTCAAATGAGGAAAACAGCCAGGGCCACTTTGCTTCTTGCCTCTTCCACCTGCTGGTCTAGTGGTTAGGTCTCTTAGCTTTCATCCAGGTTGCTGCTGCTGCTAAGTCGCTTCAGTCATGTCCGACTCTGTGCGACCCCAGAGACCGTAGCCCACCAGGCTCCTCCATCCCTGGGATTCTCCAGGCAAGAACACTGGAGTGGGTTGCCATTGCCTTCTCCAATGCATGAAAGTGAAAAGTGAAAGGGAAGTTGCTCAGTCGCGTCCGACTCTTAGCGACCCCGTGGACTGCAGCCCACCAGGCTCCTCTGTCCATGGGATTTTCCAGGCAAGAGTGCTGGAGTGGGGTGCCATTGCCTTCTCCATATTACCCAGATTAAATTCCTGGGCAGGAAACTAAGATCTCTCTTAGGACTGCTCAATGCTTTCCCCCTGAGATCAGTATTGGGATTCATCAATTTGTCCCAATTGTTCCATTTCTGAAGCCCAATAGTTGTATATGTGAGTCATTTGATTGCATGGGATAAAACAGCAGTTGAAAACCTGAGATTTAAAATGTTTGCCTATCTTTAAAAGTTAATTTCTTTTGAAATAATATGATTTCTCATTTAACCAGAAATTTTCCATTTCTATTCCATACTTATTTTTTGTACCTAAAAGTGATGCTTTATGCATTCTACTCTCAAATTTTCTATGTTGAAACCAAAATTTATGTTTGTTATGTATGTGGGCTTATTATTTTGAGCCACACAAAATTTCCATTTGTTAGATAAAAAGTAGTTAAATGTTATTATACCAAATACATATGTGATTTTTTTTTGTAATTAGAACACATAGCCCATGAATTACTGAAAATAACTTCCTTATTAAACAGTGACTTTTTATTTTACTTTGCATGTCTTTATTTTCCCCACAGCTGTATCTAGTGTAGTTGACAGTTTAGTGTTTCATGAACACTTGGTGATAAATGTTATATATATAAAAAACACATGTAATTGTATGTCACGTGTATATAAAAAATATGTATGTCACATGTATATATATATATATATATATGCACATGTGCTAGTGGTTGTTTAGTTGCTCAGTCAAGGTCACTTCACAATCCTATGGACTGTAGCCTGCCAGGCTCCTCTGTCCATGGAATTCTCTAGGCAATAACACTGGAGTGGGTTGCCATTCCCTTCTTCAGGGGATCTTCTCAACCCAGGGATTGAACAGTGTCTCCTATGTCTCCTGCATTGGCAGGTGGGTTCCTTACCACTAGTACCACATGGGAAGCCAATATTTTATATATATATATATATGTATAACATTGGCTTATATATATATATATATCCTTTTTAGAAGTGTGAATGGAAAAGAGAGATGGTTTGGGGCTATCTAAAACCAAGGGAGAAAAGTGCAAAATTCCTATTCAAAGCTGTCCCAGAAAAAGCATGATAAAATATTTGTTGTCTTCAGGATCATCATGTTCTAGTGCACACCCATAATTGGTTCTTTCTGAGCTGAAAAAGCTAATAAGAAAACGCCTATCAACTGCATGCAACTGATGCTAATGTGCACTCTGTGATGAATGGACTCGACACCCAGGATTGTCATCACATCCAAACCCCTAAGGAGGAAAGTTTCCAGACTCCGTGTGCTAGGTGCAATCCCAAAATGGCAAAAACGGGTAAATTAATATGCATACATATGTGCACATAGAGATGAAGTCGTCAATTTCAGGTAGCAGGAAGAATTTACCAGCACTGACTTCTGTTAGGCAGAAGCCATCAGGGAAGAGGAAGTAGATATTAAATTTAGACATTCATTCAGATTTTTTTTTCAAGTAGGATTGCCAGGCTAAGTCCCATGTAAAATCAAGCCATTTCAAGTGAATGAAATGTGGGCAGAGAAAGTGGCCCAGACTCCCTTGTCTTGTTCAAGAAATGTGGAGTTTCTGAAAGTCTAGGAAAGAATACACCTCTTCTTCCTCTTTGGTTCTTTTCAAGGGCTAAGACAGAATTTCATTTAGGGAATATATTGCTCTGTCTTTAGCCATTTTTTTTCCCTTTTGTGTCCCTTGCTGATCATTAATCTATTTATAAATCTGGAGAAAAAGGTTTAGAGTCAGCAGACATCAATGTGCCCTAGTGGAGAGACCCCAATATGGAACCAAGTTTTCGAAGGACAAAACGCACAGACTTCAGAGTCAGGTGGACCTGAGTTTGAATCTTAGCTTCTCTAATTTCTACTTGTGTGATCTTGGACAACTGACCTAACTCCTCTGAGAATTAATTTCCTCTCCTGTAAAATTGGAATAATAATCCCTGCCTGTTTTGATGATTGGGTGAGGCAATGCACGCAAAGCATCTAACATAGCCTGTGACGCTGCATGGTCTGAAAAATCTATTTTTTCTTTTTAAAGAGTTACCATGTACTGGGCACTCATGTATCCTGAAGGCGTAAGAATCAGAGACATGGAGTTATTTTTTCATTACGTGTTTTCCCTTTAGTTTCAAAGGTGATGATCTAGTCTTAAAACCAACAAATATGACAACTGAGTCCTTCCATGCAGACTTTAAGTCAAGTAGTTGGTAAGTGTTATGGGAGTCCATACGGGAATATAGGATTTCTCTACGGAAACTGCAAGAAGATATGCTGAGTACTTTTCACTTCTTCCCATAAAACTTGATCAAAAATGCAGAGAAAATAAAACTTTTGTGACTCAGTTCCAAGTGTTTCTTTAAAGGGGCTTCTGAAGATCGTTGAAGAGTCAGATCTATTAGCTCCCTTTCAAGCTAATGCTCCCAACATGCAATGTGATCTCACTATGGTTTAAAAAAAAAAATAGATTTCAAGGTATAGAAAAGAAGAATACTGTTGAATAGCATATTTAGAATGAAAAACTGGACACAAACTGTGCTGTTCACTTTGAAATCGTATAAAAAGCAGTAATGTGGCTGGCACTATATAGCCCCAAACCGACTGATACGTCTTTCCATTGAAGATAGCAGCAATCCCACTGTGCGTGCTTGTTGGGGCTTCTTTGAAAATTCTGCATTTCCTTTGCACACCCTCAAGCACACTTGTGTCTCATGGCCTTCTCTGACACTGTCCCAATCTTACAGGAAACGCTGGAGACTCATCATTTATACTACAGAACCAGCGCGCTCTGGCACCAGCATGTAGCTCGGCAAGGTATAACTGGAAGTTTTTCCTTTCTGTTGCTGTTGGAACCATAGAGGATTAAAGATTTGCCAAAGTTCAATCTAGGTAATCCCTTCTATAGGATTAACTCACTGAATGGCTTCCCTGGCGTATTTGTTTTAGGAAAGAAAGAAACAAACAGGTTTCAAATCCTTAAATCTGGAGCTAACGTTTTATTTATTACGCAGATGACACCATCGATTACTTGTGAGTGTGTCTGTGTGTGCATGTGCTTTATCCCTGTTCACAGCTTATCCCATGAGAAATCTAAACGAAAATTAAAAAAAAAAAAACTGTAGTTTTTCACAAACTATAATTACTTTAATTACAGGATAATTATATAAATAATGCATTTGAATGTAGGTTTCAGATTCTTTGTTTTCTAAATATTATCATCTTTCAGTGTTTTCAGACGTGTAAACAGGAAACATTTAAGTTTAGATGAAGAGCAGGTGAAATGCCTGTGATACAAGTACAGACAATCAAAAGATGATTAGGCTATTGAAAACTGCCTAACTAGGTACTAATTTTTAAGGGAGCAGGTGTACTTAGTCATTATAACTTTAAAATGAAAAAATATATGAATTACACCAAGAACCCCCCTTCCCAACATTAAAATAACATTAGAGGTCTGGCTGGTACTGACTAAATCCAGCAAAGGCAAAAGAGGTGGAAATTCCACAATGAGACAGTCAGCCACTCCAGAATTAGAGAAGGCATTTTAAAAAAAAAGAAAAGAAATACAGGCTTCTAAAGAAATGTTGAAATGATTTCACAACACTTTATTGACTTTCTTAAAATACAGCCCAAACATCATTAACGTGGTACAAAGATTAATATTTTGGTTATTGTGAAGGGATGATTAACTTTGCACAGGAATCATAAAAAGTAAGAAAACTCTTATAATTAGCATGAGTGGAAATCAATTGTTGTTTTTTTCCCTTTCTCAATTCAGTTGTTTTTCTGGTTGACAATGAAATGCATCAATGCACTCCCAGTCATTCACGTGGAACGCACAAAGACTCGATTCTGAGTCAGAAGGAGATGGTAAACTTGTGACTAAAGCATGAACATTAAATTTCAAGGTTGTGTGACATACATAATACTCATTTAATTCACATATGGCTGCACCTGAAATTGAAAGCCCAATTTTCATCAGAAGTTAATGCAACAAAATAAACTTATACAACATTTGATACGGGGCTAGTTTAGATCCATTAAACACTACGCAAGAATGTAAACTGTTTCCAAGTATCCAGGTGGTGTTCAGAACACTTTGCAATTTAATAAATTTGTCTCCAGTGTGCAAAATTATACTTCAGTGATGAGAAAGGTATGAGAGTCTGTGAAAGAGAAAATGCACTACTATACATTCAAATATATATGAAAATATCTGATGAACTCCATGTAGATTATTTGGCTGGATGCATCCTGTGATGAAATCAACTTTCAGCTCTATCTACTGAGACTTGAAATGCCACACTAGTGGTCCCATCCTCTGATCTCCAACTCTATCTTTTCTTCCTTATGTATCTTTTCTTCCAGTGTCAACATTGGTATAGGCTCTACTCTCCATGTACTGCAATGGATTCACTCTGAGTGTCTCATCAATTGCTTTAAATTTTTGTTCTATAACAATTTAGCCAGTTTTATGCATCTTCTTGGCACCCTATGCTATTGTTTCTTGTCTTATCGCAAGAGGAACAAAGCAGAATTGCATTCAGTTCCATCTGTTTTGTGTTGGCATGCTGCATATGTAGAAAAGGGTTATTGGCAAATATTTCAAAATATTTCTGACAGAATTGAGGCTATCAGAATTCATAGATGGTTTTTCTATAGCTGCAGAAGAGAGGTTGCTGGAACCATACATGTAGGTTTGGTGTGTGTGCTCAGTTGTGTCTACAGACCCCATGAACTGTAGCCAGGCTCCTCTATCCATGGAATTTTCCAGGCAAGAATTCTGGAGTGGGTTGCCATTTCCTACTCCAGGGGATCTTCCCAACAGAGGGATCCAAACTGCATTTCCCACGTCTCTTGCATTAGCACATGGATTCTTTACTGCTGAGCTACCTGGGAAGCCCAAAAGTAGGTTTATGGCACCATAAACCTCAATTTTGAAGAAACTCAGAAGAGCGAGAGAACTTGGAGGCTGAGAAAAATGAAAGTAATGTGTAAGCTCTCTAAGCTAGGAGAATCCTTACCATGGTTGGTGTCATCCATACAGCAAGGGAAACCATTACAGGGTTTAGTGGGTCTTGACATCACAGTTGATTCTCCAAGGGGCATGAATGATCCCTTTATGTTTATTCAAATACCACATCATGTTACTTGCTGTATGTACAGGTAGAAAAACCTAGGCTTTAAAATGAATTGACATAATAGCAGTTGCTGATCTCAATCAGCACTTGTGTGTATCATGCTAGGTTATATATGTCTAAAAGCTAGAGTAACACAGACCCTCAACGAATATGTGTAGTTTGGAATAAAAAACAAATGGACATCCAACTCAAATAGTCCTCTACTCATGCATTTGACTTTCCTTCATTCCTTTTAGTTTTTCTCATCTACAGTCCTGATGCTGTCTGGTTTAATCCCTTTCTCATCTTCTTACTCTTATCTTAGACTGATTCAGTGTAAAGCCTGTGGGACTTCTAATTCCCATAATTAAATTTCCAGGATATTCATCAAATTAAGGTCTTCTTTAAGATCTTCATGAATCTTACATTAGTCTTTTTTGTACTCAAAGATATTCCCTATGCCATCTTTGCCTATGGAAAAGGAAGTGGATATAGAAGGGAACAGTGATGTAGGGAATGTCTTCAAGTACAAAAAGAACTAAAGTAAGATTCATGAAGATCCTAAAGAAGACTTTAATTTGATGAATATCCTAGACATTGAGCTTCCCTGGTAGCTCAGATGGTAAAGAATCTGCCTGCAATGTGGGAGATCTGGGTTAGATCCCTTGAGTTGGGAAGATCCCCTGGAGAAGGGAATGTCTACCCACTCCAGTATTCTGGCCTGGAGAATTCCATGATAGAGGAGCCTGACAGGTTACAGTCCATGGGGTCGCAAAGAGTTGGACACGACTGAGTGACTTTCACTTCAGTTCACTTTATTAGACATTTACATAATATTTAATGAGGAAATAAATCAGGCATTCATACTGTTCCTAATGAAAACCAACAATACTTAAATTCAGAGAGTTGAATCATCTGGCAAGAACAGGCATCTGGTAAGTACTAAATTTGGACTGAAAATGAAACTTAGAACCATGCTCTTTCTATGTGTCATGCAATCTTCCTACTGCTTTTTTTAAAAAATAGAAAACTTCTAAAACAATTACTGAATACATTACAGAGAATAAGTAAAAAAATTAAAACAAACAAAAAAATGAGAAAACCAAAAAAAGGGCCAGAGCAAAGGTCTGCATCCCTTTGCTATTTTTGAAATCTCATTACTGATTTTTGAAGTAGGTCATATCAGATTGCCTGAAAGCTATAAACTTGGATCACATTTGTTCTCCCTCTGCAGACATCTCTTTTCTGAGTTACACGTTCTTTCTTTCAATTTTTGTTCAGGTCAGTTGAAAGGAACGTTCTTGTTAAAACCACTTGAGTTTACACCTTGGTGAAGGCACCATCCTTTGGAATTAGGTACACATCTCTCTTTCCTGGAGCAAGAATGAGATTTGTACATTTCTCTTTTTGTCTTTTCTCCTCTGATGGCTTATGTTCCTTTTTTATTTTACGTTTTATTTTATTCATGTTCCTTATTATCTTTTTATAAGGCATTCCAAATCTTATAAAAAGAAGTGTGATATGTAAGTGAATGAATTAACTTTTGTAACCCTGATATCAACAGCCAGCCTGTCCACAAGGGATGACTTGGTTTAAATTTTTTTTTAGGCCACACTGTGGGACATGTGGGATCTTAGTTTCCTGACCAGGAACTGAATTCATACCCTTTGCATTAGAAGTACAGAGTCCTAACCATTCCCCAGGGAAATCCCCAGGGTTGACCCTATTTTGACTCTATTCAAAACTTAGTATTTACCTATGATCAGAAGATTTGAATTTTTTATTAGATATTTAGGGTATTTTCAGGAAAAGGTTACAATGTGCCTAGAAAACTCACACCTCTCCCATCACCATGAAGAGAAATCGCACATTAATTACAGAAAATCCATGGACTATGAAGTGATTCTTTTATTTATATATAAGAAAAAAGACACTTAGGCATGGTTATAAAGAGCAGAGAAGAGCCCAGAAGGATCTTGATAAAGAAGACGACGCTAAAAATAGAGGAGGAAGGGGAAATAAATGATACAGCTATAGCGAGTATGGAAAGGGGGATGAATTTGACTAGGGAGAAGTCGTGAACTGAGAAAGAAGCAGATCTTTCTAGGGGATGGAAGATGATATGAGTGATAGTGATTACAGTATACCCATGTAGTTAGAAGAAATGGAAGAATTTTCCTTTCTATGGCTTGTTATTTTTTTCTTTCTCAAATAAGAGTTAGTGCTTTACACTGAGAAGTAGGCGGTGAAAATACCCTTGAGAAATCTGGTAAAAATGTGTATAATTTCTATGAGAAATTCAGGAGAATTCACTTCCAAGAGAGAACATAAGAGGTAGGACTGTAGAGGTTGAGAAAAGGTGGTGTTACAAAACCTAGGGACTGATAGCTAAAGGAGATGAGATCAGGATGGCATTGAGCTGCTTTTGAAGCCTACAGGATGATAGAATCCAAGTTCTACTCATAAACCCATCAAGTCCAAAGTGGTTAGAGAGCTACAGACACATTAACAACAGTACCCAGGGCTATGGGTTCTTTCCTGACCTTGTCCCAAACTCTAGAGCAGAAAAACAAACCAGCATAAGATACAAACTTGCCTACTGTCCTGTCTCCCACTTCCCTTCAACCTTCACTCCAGCTGAGTCAAGTTCACATCCTTGTGTTCTCTTAATATAATTTTCTTTTCCTAAAATAAGACTAGAAAATTTCTGATTTCATCATGAAGGTCAATAAAGACAATAAAAAAGCATTATTATCTGTAGGAATAATTAGCCTTAGGAGCCATGGATGAGGAGAGGAACTATAATTCATTGTTACTAAGGGCTTCCCTGGTGACTCAGCAGTAAAGAATCCACCCACAATGCAGAAGACACAGGAGACGTGGGTTCGTTCCCTGGGTCGGGAAGATCCCCTCGAGGAGGGCATGGCAACCCGCTCCAGTACTGTTGCCTGGAGAATCCCCATGGACAGAAGAGCCTTGCAGGCTACAGTCCATAGGGTCGCAGAGTCAGACATGGCTGAAGGGACAGAGCATGCGCATGTGTATTATGTGTGTGTGTAGGTAAGGATGTATTCTAATCAACCCGGTAAAAACCTATGAGCGGAATATCACAACCTGTATTATATAAAAGAGGAAACAGATTTAGAGAGATTGAGTCAGCATGTAAAGTCACACAGCTTGTTAGTATAGAACAAGATTCAAGCTAATAGTCATAGACTCTCTAGCCTGTATCTTTGAGGGAACAAAGGCTTTAGGGAACTCAGCTGTGATCAAAGATCTTTGGTATCAAGAAGAATGGTCACAACTCAAGAGCTCCAAGCAGTGGATTCCTTTTACTTCAAGTTCTCTTTCAGTATATATTAACATGATCTACTTGGTTTTCTTGCCTTTCACCTCACTCCCTTTCACACAAGACCTGACACCCTCTTGTTGGCCAGCTGTCATCTCATGAGGTTATAAGACTGAGATTTCATCCTGGGTCAGGATGTTTGAACATCTGTAGGAAAGGAATGCATATTGGGGAGATCATTTTCATTTGAAAAGTTGTATGAATATGGTATTTATTGACTGCATCTATTGCCAAAGATTATATCCAGTTCTAAAATTTCTGAATAAATTCTTGTTCTTTGCTGCTCAGAAAAAGTTTACTGAAAATATCAGTTCACTAAAAGCACTGAAATCTCAAAGTTTGTCTCTTGCTAAAGTAATGTTTACAAGTACAGAGAGTTTCTTGCTGGCATACAATGGTGAGTATGGTGAATGATATCCTGAAAACATTTGCCTAGTTGAAAATAGGCAAGTAAAACAAATTATAGCCCTCATTCATCACACTTGAAATAGTGTTCCAATGATTTGTTTGTTTTAAGGAAGATAGATTTTGGTTAAGTAGAAAAAATTTTTATCCATATTTGAATTTTGTCACTGCTATTTGCAGACACCCTGTGCCTTAAGAGACTTTGGTGAAGAAGTAAGTTCAGGATGCGAAGAACTGAGTCATTGGAAAAGATTCTGATGCTGGGAAGGATTGAGGGCAGGAGGAGAGGGGGAGGACAGAGGATGAGATGGTTGGATGGTATTACTGACTCAATGGACATGAGTTTGAGCAAACTCTGGGAGATAGTGAAGGACAGGGAAGCCTGGTGTGCTGCAGTCCACGGGGTCGCAAAGAGTTGACCATGACCGACCGACTAAATAATGAACAAGGTAACGGGTCTGAACAAGGACTGTGTATGGTTTCTGTTTATTTGTTTTGCTTTATTATGGACACTGTGAGTTATGGGCAGGCTAAGGAGGATGATGTATTTCTGGCACAGGCTCTCCATTCCTCTTCACACAGGGCTCATCTTACACTCCAAGTCATACTCTAATTAACAACACCAAGTAGCTCTCTAGAATCCTGAACAACTCATTTGTAATAAATGAAGTTACTAAAAATCTCCCAAGTATAAAAGTAAAGGGGATACATCTTAGACATACTTATGTTAGGCACATTTATGCATTATTGACAAATAGAATTCATTTAGGAAAGACATGGAATTCACTGATGAACATTATGTTTTCCACCAAGCATTTTTTTTTAACTTAAGGTACTCAGAAAGAGTCCATTTTCCCATAGTGTTAATGTTGAAAGCTGTGACAATGACACCACAATAATGCCCATTACCGTGATGCATAATATAGATGTTATTGCACATAATAGAAAGCATTCTTTGGGGGTAATGCATTTTTGTTGCCTACATGCTGACACCAAGCAGATACAAATGTGCCTTAATGTGTTTCCTTTTAAAGGGACAGTGTAGACGCACCCCCACGTACACATTTTGTATAGGGTTTGGTGAGTGGCTCACTTTTACTAGCTGCTTTCTAGATTCACTTTAGTATTCCTAATAGCTCTAATTATAAGCTGCACCATTTTCTATTCCTTCCTTGCTGTTCTTTGTCATTGCACTGCTCATAGACATTTAAACAGTAGAAGCTGTTTATAGTTCATTAAACGCTTTAAGCTGTTGTTCTAAAGTTTTCTACTTTTTTTTTTTGTATTTTCCAAGTCATTTCCCACTGCTGTCATATGAAACCATGCACTGCAGTTCAACAGAAGACATCAGAGATGCACATCTAATGAATAAGCAGCAAGGCTAACAGCCATAAATGCATCAGAGACATTGGCAATCTATTTTTTTATTATGTTTGGTATGGCATTTGGCATAGGTATTTTTTTAAATGATTCCCTTAATTCTTTTTAAAGTAGAAATTTTGCTCCTTAAATAAAAACACTAGCCAAAAGGGAGTATTAACTCATATTATGACATGATAGAGCACAGAAAATGTGGCTATTGGAAAGCTAAACATTTTCCTATCATATCACAGTAGGAAAAGATGGGGCAATTACTCCAATAAATGACCCACTAGGATAATATTAGAATTTGAAGAAAGAGAGATTTAGCAGCATTAAGGCTGCCTTGGAATGTGTACGAGACCATGGTGGTATCAGAAGGAGGCTGTCTCTTTGATTTTTATTGGACAGTCACACTATGCCTGTCACTTTTCCATGTTCTCCTGGGCAAGCCCTGCATCAACCATGGTACTGGAAAGCAGAGTAGAACAGGCTAATTTAGAATTCCTTCCCCAGAGCATGATGTCATCTTCCTGTGAAAAATGGAAGTGAGAGAGAGGTCAGGGATTTATTCTTTGCTGTTCAGACCATACGAAAAAAATTTCTCCATTGTATTAACATTAATTTATTAAACAAAAACTTTCATGCTCACATTAAGCATGTTTAAGACACATGGTTCTACAATAGAGGCAAGAGCAACATACCAAGAACCAGTTTAAAAAACTAGAGCAAGAAAATAAATCAGCTATGAGACTATATTGTATAGCACAGGGAGTATGGTGGTGGTGGTTTAGTCCCTAAGTTGTGTCTGACTCTTTGTGATCCTGTGGACTGTAGCCTGCCAGATCTCTCTGTCCATGGGATTTTCCAGGCAAGAATGCTGGAGTAGGTTGCCTTTTGTTCCTCCAGGGGATCTTCCTGACCCAGGGATCAAACTTGCGGCTCCTGCAACACAAGCAGGTTCTTTACCGCTGAGCCACTAGCCAATGTTTTATAATAACTATAAATGGAGCATAACCTCTAAAAATTGTGAATCAGTAAGCTGAAAATTATATAATATGGTATATTGACTATACCTCAATAATAAATAAATAAAATACTAGAGCAAAATAGGAAGAATGGTATAGAGAAAAGGAGGCGTAGGTTAAGACTGAATTTCCCAATGGTGATTAATCTGAGACTTCAAAGAGTGCCTTCTTCTCTAGGAAGAAGCTAGCTTATTTCTGTGGTAAGGGGGCTAAGGTGCAATTGTGAAGGTGACCTGCAGTAAGCAGGCAGGCCCTTTCAAGGTCAACTGCATGAAAATTGAGTCTAATTTCTTCTTAGTCCCATCCATGAATTCCTGGTCTTTAAAAAAAAACACATTTCCTCTTATTATGAAATCAAATGATCTCATAATGAGACCAAAATAATCACAATCAATAAATAGGCTTCTAGTGGAAAATTTTTTGTATCATTACACATAACACAAAAATAGAAAATTTCATTTAACAAATTGGACTTTGTGAACCCTAAGATTTCTGGATGAACTGGTTGGATGGCATCACCAACTCGATGGACATCAGTTTGAGCAAGCTTCCTTGATGGACAGGGAAGCCTGGCGTGCTGCAGTTCATGGGGTTGCAAAGAGTCGGACACGACTGACTGCACTGAACTTAACTGAAGATATCTGGTCCAAAGTATACAGTTGGTAATAAATAATCAATTGTTTGTGAGTATTGCTTCCCTTGATTTTAGTTCATGCTCACAGTATATATATGCTATATGCATCAATGGAATGATGACTCAAAGTCCACCAAATCATTTATATTAAATATTACCATAGGATATAATTTTCAAGAATATGCTCTTTTATCGAAAAACTGGGTTCTATTTCTGCTCTGCCATTTACATTTCTGTATAAAATCTTGTGACTTTATCTCAATATCTCTATTTGTAAAATAGGGAAATGATATCATAACAGTGATATGAGAGCACGTGCGTATTTTTTTAAGTATGAAAGCACTTGGTAAATGATACACAATGCTACATAAACATGTGTATTATAAGTCTTCAAACTAGTAAACATATTTTTCCATTGTTTTGAAAAGTTAATATTGAGACAGCCTGGCACCTGGGACCCAGGATCCTTTGCTTCTGGACAAAGTCTCCTTGAGCAACAAATACAAAGAAACAGTAAGGGACTAAAAATAACTGCATGCATGAGCAGTTGGGACAAATTATGAACAACAGGATGCAAAAAGACCAAAAGCTCAACTGCCAGGTTTGAGGTGCCAGGAGCAAAACCAGGGAACTGTGCGTCATACCTGCACACAGCACCACTGAGGGGGTGACCCAGCCACCTAAGCCACCCCTCCAGCTCAACCCCCAGGTCCACGCCTACCCTCACCCCATTTAAGGTACCAGCTCACACCACTCTACTGTCATCCTGCAGGGAGCAAGCAAGCACCTGCTATAGTTTTTGCGCCCTTGTCCCAAAAATGCACAGTGTGAATTTTTCATCTGGCCTCTTATCAATTCCTGTTGGTTAAACAGTCTAAGAACCCTGATCAGCAACAATATCAGGAATACCTTTGAAGAAATGAATTGGAAAGAAATAGTGAGGAGAAACACAGGATTGTTTGAATGACTGACGAAAAGCTGTTGGTGGAAATGCCGGAAAAAGCACGTCTAGTCGTTTTATTGTGATTCTGCATGGGCTTCCCTGGTGGCTCAGATGGTAAAGAATCTGCCTGCAATGCAGGAGACCTGGGTTTGATCCCTGGGTTGGAAAGATCCCCTGAGGAAGGGAATGGCGAACCACTACAATATTCTTCCCTGGAGAATCCCATGGACAGAGGTATAGCCCAGGAGGTCACAGAGAATCGAAATGATTGAGGGACTAACACTTTCAATGGCATGGCCCTTCATGCTTGTCACACAGGCACCCTGGCCACCAGCTCTAAGCTTGGTTCCAGCTGTGTTTTCACCTTCTCACCTTCCAGCACATCTTACTATTCACTAATGTTTTATGTTTCCTCTTCTCCTGCTAGAATGCCCTGAGGGTCGGCATTTTGGCCTACTACCTACTGACATAATTACTGCAGCCTGAAAGAGTGTTCATGGGGAATGAGGTGCTCAGTGAGTATCCGTGGAATAAACATATGGATTGTTCAATACTCACTGGGTTTTGAAAAAAGTAGAAGTTGTTCACAGAAAAAGTGTGTGGGAAGAAGGAGTGTCTCAGACAGATTCAGAAAGCAAGTGACCTTGAGGGGACAGGAACAAGAGTAGAGAGACAGTAACAGAGAGGAAAGACCGCTGGGCTAGAAATTGCGTTTGATGTCCAGTGAAGGAATTCTTTTAATAAAGGAGCACTGGAGGAAGACAGAGGCTTCCCAGGTGGCACTAGTGGTAAAGAACATGGCTGCCAGTGCTGGAGACATAAAAACAGGGGTTCGTTTGATCCCTGGGTCAGGAATATCCCCTGGAAGAGCCTGGCAGGTTACAGACCATAAGGTCACAAGGAGTCAGACACGACTGAAGTAACTTAGCACGTATGCGTGCAGGGCAGAACATAGCATCAAGCCCTAGGCTACTGACATCAGGAATATAAAGACTAATAAGCTATAACTTTAGAGGAGGGGTCCCCAGTCTCTGGGATCTAATGTCCAATGATCTGAGGAGGAGCTGCTCTAATAATAATGGAAATAAAGTGCACAGTAAATGTAAGGCTCTTGAATGATCCAGAAAGTATCCCCTCATCCTGTTTCATGGAAAAATTGTCTTCAATGAAAGTGGTCCCTAGTGCCAAGAAGGTTGGGGCACTGTTCTAGAGGCACTCAGCTATCCTCACTACCCTTTCCGAGCATTAGCTCCCCCATTTCTGATACAGCAAAAAGCTCTCACTTGTAATTAGAACCCCAGGTTTCACTCTTGCCCTGCCCGCCCTCCACCTTACCCTCTGAGATCAGTTCTCATAACCACAGCTGGAAATGTCAGAGAATTTCACTCCCTTGCTCAAAATCTTCCCATGTCTTCTCATTTCCCTCAAAATAAAAGCCCAAGGCCTTGCAGGGGCCCACATGCTTGGAGTCCTCAGACTTCAACCCCTCCCTGACCTTCTCTTCCTCTCAGTCTTTTAGCTCCATCCATACTGGGGGCTTCACTCAAAGCTCAGTTGGTAAAGAATCTGCCTGCAATGCAGGAGACCCCGGTTCTATTCCGGGTCAGGAAGATCCACTGGAGAAGGGATAAGCTACTCACTCCAATATTCTTAGGCTTCCCTTGTTGCTCAGCTGGTAAAGAATCTGCCTGCAATGCAGGAGACCTGGGTTCAATCTCTAGGCTGAGAAGATCTCTGGAGAAGGGAAAGGCTACCCACTCCAGTATCCTGGCCTTGAGAATTCCATGGACTGTATTGTCCATGGGGTCACAGAGTTGGACACGACTGAGTGGATTTCCACTTCACTTCACTTCATACTGGCCTCTTTGCATTTCCTGTAAGATGCCAGTCCTGCTCAAACCTCAAGATTTTCAGGTTTTCCCTCTAACTGTAATGTTCTTCTCCCAAAGAGTCACATAGGTCCTTGCTCTTTTTATTCAGTTTTTCTCTCAACAGTCACTTTATCAGGGAAATCTTCTCTGACTACTCACCATAAAATAGCATGCCTCGCTCCACTCTGACTCTGTCCTTCTTGGTCAGTTTTATTTTCTTTTTTTCCCTCTTGGTCAGTTTTAATTGCTGTCTTGAGTGATGCATAGCAGCTGTTCAATAAATATTTTTTTGTTGAATGAATGCATAATTTGTGCCTGACTTTGAATGATTGATAATAAAATGTGATCTTTCCACAAAGGTGAAATATTATACATGAATTTACATTAAAATGAGAAACATGACTATTTGCGGGTAAAGAGAATTATGAGTGGAGAAGGCAATGGCACCCCACTCTAGTACTCTTGCCTGGAAAATCCCATGGATGGAGGAGCCTGGTGGGCTGTAGTCCCTGGGGTCGCTGAGAGTCAGACACGACTGAGCAACTTCACTTTCACGCACTGGAAAAGGAAATGGCAACCCACTCCAGTGTTCTTGCTTGGCGAATCCCAGGGATGGGGGAGCCTGGTGAGGTGCTGTCTCTGGGGTCACACAGAGTTGGACACGACTGAAGTGACTTAGCAGCAGAATTATGAGGAATTTAAATTTTCTTTAGATTTCTTTATATTTAATTTTTACACATTCTACAACAAATATATATTTTTTAATAATATGATACAGCTATTAGAAAAGCAAATTCTGTTTGCTCTTAGTATATGATACAAGATGTGGCTCACTAGTTTATTATATTCTCTTTGGAGAATTTTGGAAGAAAATGTAGTCTGACTTGAGTTCCCCACAAAAAGTTGTAGTTTGCCTGAGCTTTAGATCAATTTTTATCTCAAACACGGTGTCCCTATATCTTTGAGTGTGTCAGCTCTTATGAGTCTTGGGTTTCCATATAACAGTAAAACTCAGGAAATAACATAAATATTCAAAAGTAGAAAGTGAGTGAAACCAACAATATGCCTATATGAAAATACACCTAAATGTGTTTGTAAGTACATAAAAAGAGATTTTTGAGGTCATACAACAAACTCTTATGAGCATGCAGAGTGTGGCAGTCATGACAGAGGGGAATATTTTTATTAGTTGAACATTTTAAAGTAAGTATGCATTTTATTGTCATTACACATTTTATATATGAAAATAAAATCAGATAACATACACCAAAATGTGCAGAAACAGAAAAATAGTCACAGTTTAAAAGTTTCAGAACAGTGTATAGATTAAACCATTATTTATAAATATTAAATAAAGATTACACAAAAGTAGTTCAAATTGGCAACAGTAGTTATCTCTGATTGCATGATTTTAAAGGAGCTTATTTTATTTCCTTTCCTTCTATACATTTATTAAACATATTTTCAATAACCCCATTTTTCTTTGTTAATAAACAATTTTTTCTAAATGAATTAAATTTATAAGGAAAGCATATATAAATTTCTGTGTCTGTAGATGGAATAAAAACTGCAATGCATATACTACCATTACCAAAACACCTCATAAAATAGCAGAAGTACCCAAAGACCTCAATAGATAAATAGTCAAAGACCGCAAAAAGACAATCTCTTTTGAGGACAAATAGCTAGGGATAACATACGGAAATAAATATTCATCATTAATCAACCAAATGCAAATTAAATGAGGTAACTCTTTACAGATTAAATTAGCAAAAATGTAAATGATCATACTCAGGACTTTTGAAGGAACAGTGTACCTACAATCCTCATACCTTTCTGGATGCCCTCACCTGTGGGGCATTTATGCAGAGCCCAAGCTCTGGAGACAGAATGCTTTGCTGCAAATCATATCCCATCACTTTCTTGTTGGGCACTGTGGCATGTGGTTCATCCTCTCTGCAGCTGCAAAATGGGGATAATAATAATACCTCCTGATAACGTGCTATTGGGAGGATTTAATGAGTCAATACCCAGAAATTTTTTAGAAGAGTGAACAGATAATACATATTAACTATTAATTATTGACTAAATATCAACTAGAATTTCAGCCGGAAAGAGATAACACCCACATTAATCTAATTTGAAGAGGATCTATTTTCAAAGGACCATTCACAAGTTGTATGCAGAATGTAGGGAAAGCATAGGGAGGAGGAAACCCTGGTTGAAGAAACTGAGGCTAACAGTACTGGGGTCTGCTTACACCTAGTCCAGAGGGATCATAAATAAAAGGAATTCCTGAAATATAGAATACTTAGATATGTGTGAAAAGAGGAGTGATCTTTCAGTGGAAGAGGGGCTCAAGAAGGAGATGACACATGTATACATATGGCTGGTTCACTATGTTTTACAGCAGAAACTAACACAACATGATAAAGCAATTCTGTTGTTGCTTTGTTTAGTGGCTAAGTTGTGTCTGACTCTTTTGCAACCCCATGGACTGTAACCCACCAGGCTCCTCTGTCCATGGAATTTCCCAGGCAAGAATACTGGAGTGGGTTGCCATTTCCTTTTCCAGGGAAACTTCCCAAACCAGGGGTCAAACCCACATCTCCTGCCTCACAGGCAGATTCTTTACCACTGAGCCACCAGGGACTGTTAAGTCTCTTCAGTCGTGTCCGACTCTGTGCAACCCCATAGACAGCAGCCCACCAGGCTCCCCCGTCCCTGGGATTCTCCAGGCAAGAACATTGGAGTGGGTGGCCATTTCCTTCTCCAGTGCATGAAAGTGGAAAGTGAAGTGAAGTCACTCAGTCGTGTCCAACTCTTAACGACCCCATGGACTGCAGCCCACCAGGCTCCTCCGTCCATGCGATTTTCCAGGCAAGAGTGAGGTGCCATTGCCTTCTCCAAGCCACCAGGGAAGCCTGAAGCAATTGCACTCAATTTTTTTTTTTTTAAAGGCAACTTCTTAAGGAGAGAACCAGGGGAGTAGATGTTCCAACCTCATTTTTCTCTCTCCTTGTCTTGTCAAGGCTCCCCATTAGCTGAACAAAGCTATTCATCTCTGTGCAAGGAGTCAATGGATGCAGCCCATGTGGCTGAGCCTCCTGGCACAGAGAACAGAGTGCAAAAGGAAGAGAAATGGGTCGAGAGGCTGCCTGGCCTGGGGCCTCCTAGAGAGAGATGCAAAAAGCAGATTTTTAAGTGTTGTAAATCCCCCCCAGACCTTCCTATCTTCTCCAAGGACTCTTTGAAAAAGCAAATATATTTCTTGTCTTTTCCTTGCAGAGTATCTCTACCAGTTTCCTTCAGTCCTAGGGGTCAGTGGAGCCCCAGCCCTGAACATTAAATCTCTGTGAAGCATCAGCAAAGAATTTAAATACAGTCTCTTTTTAAAGTTTGTCTCAATGATGCTGCTGACTAGCCATCACTAGGCTCACTGTTGTTTTTTTTTTAATTTGCTTATATATTTTAATTGAAGGATAATTACTTTAAGACCAGAAACTATAAAACTCTTAGAGGAAAACATAGGCAGAACACTCTCTTATATAAATCACAGCAAGATCCTCTATGACCCATCTCTTAGAGTAGTGGAAATAAATACAAAAATAAACAAACAGGACCTAATTAAACTTAAAAACTTTTGCACAATGAAGGAATCTATAAGCAAGGTGAAAAGACAACCTGCAGAATGGAGAGAAAATAATAACAAATGAAACAACTGACAAAGAATTAATCTGCAAAATATACAAGCAGCTCGTGCTGCTTAATACTGGAAAAACAAACAACCCAATCAAAAAGTGGGCAGAAGACATAACAAACATTTCTCCAAAGAAGACATACAGATGGTGAAAAAACACATGAAAAAATGCTCAACATTGCTCATTATTAGAGAAATACGAGTTAAAAAATACAATGAGGTATCATCTCACACCAGTTAGAATGGCCATCATCAAAAAGTCTACAAACAATAAATGCCGGAGAGGGTATGGAGAAAAGAGAACCTTCTTACATGCTTGGTGGGAATGCAAACTGATACAACCACTATGGAGAACAGTATGGAGATTCTTTAAAAAACTAGAAATAAAACTACTATAGGACCCAACAATCCCACTACTGGGCATATACCCTGAGGAAATCAGAATTGAAAAAGACACATGTACCCCAATGTTCTTTGCAGCCCTATTTACAATAGCCAGGACATGGAAGCAATTTAGATGACTGGCTTGTTTTGAGCAAGTGGTTGAGGGCTGTCCACAGAGCATCAGAGGATGTTTGCTGAAATTCTAAGCCCTGTATATGATTGAAATGACGTGATAGAGGCTAAGACTTCATTATCAAGGAAAAATCATTCCATCACTGATCCAAGGTTATTGACCAATGGCTAACTTCTGCTAGATTGAGGAACACTCTTGTTGGAAGCAAACTTCAGGCCCTAAAATTATGAAAAAGGACTCCAGAAACCCCAAACAGTGGTAAATTAGGCAAATCAGTGAAAACTGAAAGAAAGACTATACATTCAATTAAAAGATGGATACAAATATACAGCTATTCCATGGCCAAAATAACTGAATAAACTTGAAAAATAATTAGAATTCACTACTGCACTTATAAAGAGTTCTGTTTATTTTGCCTATGAGTCTTTTCAGTACTAAGGAAAAGATGGACTATTTTAGGCCAGTGAGGAACAGGCACATTAAACTAACAAATTTTCTCCAATCCATTATATGAAAAGTGTGTGTACCTCCTCCGTAAAGGCTTCAAGATTTAAAATACAACAGAAAATGGTGACAGTGAAAATGACAAATCTTCAGCTTCTTCTCGTCTTCATCCCAAGATCTTCTGGTGTCTGTACTTCTCATCTGCTCACTTTCTTTCTCTCATTGCCTGTTTTTGGTAGCGGCTCTCCTTCCTCTCGTCTCCGAGTCTTCATTCAGATTGGTTCCAGGAAAGAAAAGGGAAGAAATCATCTTGTTGTATGTCTCCCTCACCCCTGCAATATTTCACATCCCTTCTCACCGGGAACTGTTTATGCAGCAAAAGCAGAGGAGGCCCACTAATACTGTGATGTCAAGAATGCTTTGTCTTGTGAGTAAAGTAAACAGAAAAGGAAAAGAGATCACTTCATAACACCCAGAACAGTTTCAAGGGCAAAGAACAGCTATCGTCATCTTTAGTCCAAGTTCTTTTATTTGGACTTCTCGGAAATGATTTTCTTCTCTCCTTAATTATAAATGATCAACAATCTAGAATAAAAAGACAACAAAATCATTTTCAGCCTAACAATATGTGGGAAAATATTACTGGCCATAACTTTGTAAATAATGGCTTTATTTAGATTTACTGTTGCTGCTTATATTTCTAAATAATCATCATTATGTGCTTATATTTATTGAAGTAGATTATCAAAATGCATAACATAGTCTTTCCATTAACTCTTTCACATTAATGAGTTGCTATTTAGTAAATTACTATTTCCCGTCACTAAAATGAAGGAAGCCAGTGGCCTGAATGATTTTCCAAAGTGCCTATTAATAAACACCCAAGGCATATATTAAAATACTAGAATGCAAAGGTCTTTGGGAAGTAGATAAGCATATGAACTAGGTTTTTTAAAAATGTGCAGTAACCATTTCATGACCAGAGAATATTGTCCAAAAAAAATTCCTCTTCCTGGTTCGCTTAAGTTTGACTTATGGCAATTTTGCAGTGACTTTGACTTAACCAAGGCCATTTTCATCCCATTATTTTGTGGGGAAATACTAAATGATTATTTTTAGAGCAAGGGTTTTCTAATTACATTACTCCTTTTTTTTTTATTTCATTATGTTAGAGAGAGAGTAATATACAAGTCACCCACAAAGTGGAAGAAAGTGAGTGGAATCCGTTTGATTTCAAGACCCACTATATAACTGTACTTAAACAGTGACTCTTGAAATATATATACATATATATATACACATATTTATGCTGCTCAGTAGTTTCACTCATGTCCGACTCTTTGCAACCCTGTAGACTGTAGCCCACGAGGCTCCTCTGTCCATGGAGCTCTCCAGGCAAGAATACTGGAGTGGGTTGCCAGGCCCTCCTCCAGGGAATCTTCCTGACCTAGGGACTGAACCCACTTCTCTGGCATTTCCTGCATTGCAGGAGTATTCTTTACCCACTGAGCCACCTGGGCATGTATGTGTTCAGTTGTATCTGACTCTTGAAACCCCTGGAATGTAGCCTGCCAGGCTCCTCTGTCCATGGGATTTTTTGGGTAAGAATATTGGGATGGGTTGCCATTTCCTCCTCCAGGGGAATCTTCCCAACACAGGGATATATTATATATATATATATATCTAGCATCACTATGAACAAAACTCTTGGAGATGATAGAATTCCAGTTGAGCTATTTCAAATCCTGAAAGGTGATGCTGTGAAAGTGCTGCACTCAATATGCCAGCAAATTTGGAAAACTCAGCAGTGGCCACAGGACTGGAAAAGGTCAGTTTTCATCCCAATTCCAAACAAAGGCAATGCCAAAGAATGCTCAAACTACCGCACGATTGTACTCATCTCACATGCTAGTAAAGTAATGCTCAAAATTCTCCAAGCCAGTCTTCAGCAATATGTGAACCGTGAACTCCTTGATGTTCAAGCTGATTTTAGAAAAGACAGAGGAACCTGAGATCAAGTTGACAACATCCGCTGGATCATGGAAAAAGCAAGAGAGTTCCAGAAAAACATCGATTTCTGTTTTATTGACTATGCTAGAGCCTTTGACTATGTGGATCACAATAAATAGTGGGAAATTTTGAAAGAGATGGGAATACCAGACCACCTGACCTGCCTCTTTAGAAATCTGTATGCAGGTCAGGAAGCAATAGTTAGAACTGGACATGGAACAACAGACTGGTTCCAAATAGGAAAAGGAGTACGTCAAGGCTGTATATTGTCACCCTGCTTATTTAACTTCTATGCAGAGTACATCATGAGAAATGCTGGGCTGGAAGAAGCACAAGTTGGAATCAAGATTGCCGGGAGAAATATCAATAACCTCAGATGTGCAGA